>DWAV01000322.1:0-21667 GCA_018231305.1 Noctuana lactifera
CGCAGCTTTACGGAGTCGTTCCTTACCGTCGATGACCGATTGCGTTTCGTGTCGTTCGACCGCCGGAGCGAGTACCCCGTGACGACGCAAAATAATGCGTACGTCGTTCCATACTTTGAGCTCTTTTTGTATGGACAAACCGTCGAACGCCGTCGATCAATGTGGCCCGACCCTTATGCAACATAAAATCTAATTTTTACTCAAAAGTATAAAACGCTTTTGCTTTTTCTTATTAGAGGAAAAGCAAACGAGAAAACATGTCGCAGATATTGTTTCCTATAAAAAACAAACCACATTGAAATAAATTAAAAATAATTTTAGCTCATGCATGCGTGTCGTAATTTTGAGAGGTATAAAATAAAACTTAGAATTTATTATGCCAATCTGCCATGCAGAAATACCTACATTTCTTAAAAAATAAACCAAAAATTTAAATGGTTTTAAACTTCAGTTTTCCGTCTAATGGTGATTTTTGTTATTGTTGTGTGCATTCATAAAACACATAATATTATGATCCGTCATAATATTATTATTGTAAAATCTACTGATAGCCTTACCTGATGTAACTATCGGATTTGTTTCTATAGTAATGCCAGGGTTCTGAAGGACGCTGTATAAATTCGGCTTGTCATCTTCGTAAGCCAAATCAAACACACTTTTGTTAATAATGTCAGCCTGAAATAGGAATTTTGTTACAATTCACAATATTTATGATACTTAATGTTTATGGTAAAATGTATCTCAAAAGCATCTCATTTGATAGCTGGATATTATGGATAGATGATATTTGACTGATTCGACAGTTACTCAATAAAGCTGTGTTTCACTATAATATCTAAATTAAGTCTGTCCCAAAAAGAATTATTTGATCAGCAAGATTCATATCATTGATTTACAAGGGAATGGATTGCAGAAATGTTATAAAATTAATAATCTAAAAGTAATTTAATTTTAAAAGTGACTGTGACTAGTTGTTGAGAATAAAATCGATAGCAGAGAAAGTAACAGAAAATATCTTACCGGGTCATGTCCCAATAATGACGTGATGCTTTCAGATACATAAAAAATTTGCCCTGATACAGAGAACACCATCACAAACCCTTCGAGTGCTTCCAATACTAAATATGTGAACTCTTCATTAGAAAGGAATGCAGGCTTCCACTCTTCATTGATATCATGAGCTCTGGACCTGACAGTTATTTCTGAAATATTACAAATGTATTTGGTTAATTATTTTTGACCCCATAATCTTTGTCTCATATTAAAAAATTAAAAAAGATATTAGGTATTCCCCAGTATTACCACTCAGCACACATTTACATCTCTATTATTCTGTTGAAGAATTCTACACTCACAAGAAGACCAACACTAAGTACCCTTTTTTGCATTTATGTATTAATGGGAATAGAATATAAGTTCTCATTAGAAAAAATTGGTTTTATTAGACGTTATACAATTTTGGATCAATGACTGTATTCTAACTAAACATCAACCTCTATTATCAAAATGTTTGTGGAAACTTACCATTATGATTCTTGAGGAAAGAAATGGTAGACTTTAATATAGTAGACTTATCCATTTTCCTGTTGTTTGTAGATACCATAGAACCAAGCTCATTGACAAGCGTATTAAATTGATCTCTCCTTTTCTTTTCACTTAAGTTGCGTGTCCTCCTATAAGATATTGAATTATAAAAAAGTAATTCTTAAGAACATTCTATTGGACATCATTCTTAATCTAAGAACAGAATAAATTCTTACAATAAATGGATTATAAACTATAATTATAATAATTATTTATTATTATAATTATAAACACATGCCCAAACAATCTGTTTGCTGAATTTTGTTTCTCAAAACTTAAGATGACATGCAAATTTTAGAGGTTTGAAATTATTGCTCAGTATATGTGAAGACATTGTGATAGACATTTACAGTTTATCTGGTTCCTGCCTAATTTACGTAACTCGACCAATAAGAAATAATAAAATAAGGTGCATGCGATAAATAAATTTATTGTTATTGCTTTATGTATAATAGATATGTAACCAGAGTTGGACTAAATTTAAATGCATAAATAAATTGTTGGTGTTGTTCACGAATAATAAAAAATTTCAAATTCAAATAAAAACTCAATTGAATAACAAATAAAACATTTTATTCAAGACTACCTAACTGACCCAACAAAGATCAGGCTGTCAATATTATGTGTATTAAACTAACTGAAAGAACACTCTAGAGCTGGAAATTTGTTGACAATTCCTCTAGTGTTTCTCTTCCTTAAAAAATGACAGCTGTGCCCATGGGCATAACTAAGGTGGGGCAGGCAGGGTGGGGCCCTGAATTATCTAGGTAGTTACTACAATACTTAATAGTTGTAGTAGTATAATTTGCTACATATCATTTTAGGGTGCTGCCCCACCCTGGGCCTATGGCTGGCTATCATTTTAGACTGCTGCCCCACCCTGAGCCTATAGCTGACTTTTATGTTAGATTGCTGCCCCACCCAAGTTTTTCACACAGTGTAACCTAAACACATTATGATTTGACTACATGTAGTTTTATTATTAAGTATTTATTCAACTAAAATTATAAAAATTCACAAAACTCAATATTTTTAAATTATTTATTAATTAATTCTACAAAACATTTCATAGATGAGAACTTTGCATAATATATAATGATATGAAAGGAAATGTCAATTCAACAGCCAAGATCATTTAGTATTGGAAAGGAAAATAACTTTCTCTTCAATATTTTGAGCAATTGTTGCAATATTTCTTCCCATTGCATCATTAGGAACATGTTCTTGTATTAGTATGTAAGTTATTTATTCTTAGATTACATAGAAGCAACAAGTAGCCCTGGCGTATTATGGTAGCTTTATTTAATAACAATAAGCAAGTAAACAGAACAGAATAAAAATAAAACTACGTAATATTAAAACAACTCTAACATTTCAAGGGCAAACATTTTTAAAAGATCTCATACCTTTTCGTATCATCTTTATCATCGCCATCGTCATCCATCATGCTTGAAATTACTCTACCACTGTCTCTATCACCAATTTACGCCGAAATCACGATTTTGGCACATCAGACAAGCGTCAATTAATAAGATCACAGAAAACCAGCCTCCGGCGTCCGGTTTCTATAAAAAAAACTATAGTACTAAATATTTAAATAATAAATCATATATATATACATATATTCTACACTAATCACTTAAGTTCAAACTGCGTATTCCAGTTAAATAAACCTACACGCTATACCAAGAATATTATTAAATGATCACACCAACTGTATAACGCACTGCGTAAGTGCGTACGCCAGAACGATAGTTGTTTTACTCTGTCAACTCAAAGGTTTATTTAACACTGGTACGGAAACTTAAATACAAATTTATTTATTTATGTACCGCTTGGTTTATTAGACACGATAAGTAGGTACAGTTTTACTAATTTTGCACACCTCTACGATCTTTACAAAGACTTTAAAAGAAATACAAACACAATAAATATACGTGCTAGGCACTGGAACGTGCGCTAGGGATGGATGACTACAACTACATTAACTACGTCAATTAGATATTAGATGCTATGTTCTGTGATAAGATGCAGGTACATACACGAGTACGAGAAGCCTACTCCGAATAGGGTTTAAGAAGAAAGAACTGACCGACTGAAACTGCTAAAAGCAACAGGCCAGCAGACGGGAACGGGACGGGACGGGAGCGGGAGCGCAGACTCCCATAAATCCCCTAATTGCCCTATACTCTAATAGCCAATACGCGACGAGCACCACAGACTAAGTAGAGATATTAGATACTTCATGCCGCACGAATCGTCCTACGAGTAGTGATTATAATACAAGTATTATAGTTAATCTATGATTATAATAATATACCCTTTGCCACACGACACCAGTGTTGCCCGAAATCTTGTTTCAAGTAGCCTTAAATCGTCCAAATTATGAGCCATCCAGCCTAATCAGCTACCTATTTTAGGTCTAAACAAAACAATTACCATTTTCTAAGCAAGACAACATTATCTTATAGGAGTCCATAAACGTTACGCAAAACTCAAGTGACTATTTTAACCTACAAGTCAAAATTTTAATATGTTAAACAGAGTACCGGAAAAACAATTGTATTGTTATTGTAAACAATCACACGTAATGAAATAAACTTTTACTTAAGTTTAAAGTGAGTTAAAAAAAAATTGAGATTTTAATTCCCTATTTTTTTATTGAGATAAAAAAAAATTATTACATAAAGCGTTGTACGAAGTGTACGAACCACTCTCCTATAATGCATCGTAACGTTTTACAAGATCCTCGTTTGTGCGTTCAGACGTTTCACTTGATGCATTTCCACTCCACCGTATTTTTCCTTGGTTTTTCTACAAGAAACTTATACCTAGTCTAAAGCCACCAATTATTTTCCGTGATAGGCTAAACGGCGACTGGTCGCCAATCGAAATTTATAGTCACCTCGAAACCCTTAGAGGTAGCTTAAATGGCAATAAATCGCCTAATCTGGCACCACTGCGCGACGCGATTGCAAATGTCAATGTAGCCAAGCTAAAAAACAACCAGAGAGACATCCACAGAGTACATATTCTATATAAGTGACAATCTTAGAGACTGAGACACTTTGCAGGTGGCTTATACTTATTATATAGAACTTATTATAATTTTTGGGCCAAACGCCGGCCAAATAATATGGGAACATAGGAAAAACACAAAGAAGAACGTAGCCAAATAATGAATATATTATGCCAAAGGCCTGCGCCATTGTCGAAATCAATATCAAAAAAATTGTATACACACGTAGACAGTTAGTCTGTGGTAGACAGTGAGCACCAGTGGCAGCTAAATAAACATAGTGCTCACAATTTTTTATAAAATAAAAATAATTAAGTTTAGTAGGTATAGAAATATCCCATTGGAGTTAATTCAATCCCATGCTTTCTTACTTAATATTATTAGGTTAATTGTAATAGAATGCTTTTCGACATAGAGTTGATTCATCTCTTCTTCTAAGCAACCCTTCTTTGTTTGTGCAAGGGTAGGGCAGGCAGATTCTGAGATACACTACAAAAATTGGACAACATAGTAGTGTCTTGTCTATTGAAGTCTGAAACTGAACTTAGGAAGTTCAAGCTAGCTGTGGCCGTTCCTAGTAGTAATACAATTTTCCCTAGACAAATCGAGAAGAATTACAAAATTGTTTCTATTTAGCACATAAACTGAGATGCAACTATAGTAAATGGAACAGACAAATGGAACGAGATGCAAGATTGTAGATAGATGGTTTTTTAGTGTAGGACAGATTTATCAGAGTGTCGCTAACGCAGCGCAGTCGTCGCTGGGTATGAAATCGGCGTTATTCCTGTAAAACTGTAAAACTATCGCCTCTAATTAAAAAACGGAGTATAGTAAGTGACCAAGTGTGTAGAACTTGCTAGTCTTGCTACTAACACTTGATAGTTGCTAATGTTGCTATAGTTGCTATGTAGCAAGTGGCAACACTATTTGTTAGTTTATCATTTTTGTTACGAATGTAGTTATTAAGTACGATACGTATATAGTCTGTGTTTTTGTCAATTAGTTGAAGCCGCCGCGTTCAAGGCAGATGTTGTGTATATTGATGTGAAGTTTTTTGCTTACCTATTCTGTTGAATTGTTTACGTTACTGCCTATCGTTAATATACGGCATATAGGAACATGTGGCAGCCTCCTGGTGGACGTTCAGGTCTACCTGAACTAATTCCTGTGGAGGAGGTAAGAAAAACTTATGTCATTCTTGTCATGGGTCTCACTTTTGTAACAATGAAAATGCCGGCATTTTTTGACAGTCATGTTACGCTATGCGATTCTGAGGGATGAATTTGGATAATTAAACTTTCGAATCTAATTTATAAACTGTTATGTAATCATTTTGGTAATTTAAAATTCATGCTTAGGGGAAAATACAGGCATCCTCGCCACGCGGCCATTACGTAAGGAATTATATAAGGATTCGAAATATAGGGATAATAAGGTGTGAATCCTATCAATGAAATATAATTTGTGATTTGTATTGGATATTTAAATCTGTAGTGTTGGATACGTTCAAAATAAACAGTAAACATTATGTGATAGCGCTGTATCAATATGAGTGACGAACTTTTATATTATTTTTGTAGTTGATATCCAGATTCAGAACGTTAGAAATATACCTACTTAGGAAATTTAATATTTAATATTGTTGTACCTATTTCAACACAATATACAACTTACAACTATCTCTGGATTATACAGTTTCCAAAACCATTTAAATGTATTTAAAGTTTACATAATATGTAACACCTGTTCAATAAGTCGTACTTGTGTAATTGTCTTGTCATCAATGTCATAAATTTAACAAAAACATTGTTTTTTGATGCCTATTTACAAACTTAATTAATTTTCTTATCAGTTGAAATAGGTACTTAAAGTCAGAGTTTTTTTTTTTTTTATACAAATTTGTTTCACTATTGCTGATGAAAATATAATTAAGACACATTCTGCATTACAATGTACATCAGATCTGTGTACTTATCTACAATTAATTTTTAAAGTAGATTTTACTTAAATTTTGTCATTGTTTTGTAATTTGAATTTGCAATTTACCATTAAATTTGATTACAAATTTGATTACAAGGCAACGGAGTTATCACAATTTCACAAGATCTAATTCTAAGACCTTAACCCCCAGGGATTTTGATCCAAAGGAATCTCAAACTATATAGGTTGAAAGGATACATATGTGTAGAGATTTCTTTGTTTTACATGAATAGAAAATCAATTTGATAATTATTTACAAATGTTTTATAGGTATACCATTTTATCACCTCTTTTATTCAATAATAGTAATTGCAGTGAGAAAGATTGGCAGAAGTTGCTTACAAAGTATTTTTAGTTATCTCAAAGATTGTTGCTTTCTTTTCTTGAAATGGAGGTTTTCAATTTGTCTGGATATATCTTTTGAATGGGTCCATATAAGTTATGTGAATTAATTTTGCTATTTTGTCAACACTCTTTCACCCTTACGTTGTCTCGAGATCCTAAAACGTATTTAAGTATGTATAATCAATTTAATTTTAATTATTTTAAGTAATCAATATTCTTTCACTGTAGTAACTTGTGTACAAGTTGTACAAAAAATTGTTATAAATAAATATCACTTCACATTCACAGCCCCACACTAAGATTCCCCATGTCAGTGCCATGGATACATACAAAGACAAATACAAAATTCATAATTTCAGCACATTTTTTGGCAAAATTATGACCTTGTTGGTTCAGAACATAATAGGTAATAAAATCCTTGTCTTCACCTTTAAAAACAGCACCTTAGTTGGAAGAAATAGAATTTTATTGCTATCAATTTGGTACTTTCCTTTCTGTATCAGTCTGTGAACCCTATGTTTCAATTCACCATCCGATTCTGAACTGTATAGTTTACACCACTGGTAAGATTAGCCACATGTCACATTATAATGTAAACACAAGTTTTGCTTAGTTTATGATAATATTTGCCCAGACGAGAGAGAGGCTCTACCCCATGTGAGCTTATGTGAGATCTGGCTAGACCCCTCCCCCTAAATGCCTCACGTAACCTTTGGACGCTTTGTGTATGTTCACCGAAAAAAAAATAGTAATTTAAAATGATTCCGATGATACTTATTTTTATAATGATATAATAATAATGAAGGTCCCAATTTGGTTTCATAGAAAAAATAATTACGATCTAACCTTGGACTTCGAAATAGGGCAAGGAACATCCAGATTGCAAAAAAATTCAAACGTTATTCACGATTTACGATAATTCAGTATAATTAATTATATTATATTTGAATCAGGTGCATGTGAGTAAAGTTATATAGATGAAAACTGTCGTACCTAAAAGTACAAATCAATAAGCTGATTGTCGGACGGCCGCGCCACTCCCGTATCCAGTCGCGTCTCGTTTTTCGCAAGAGAGAAAAGCGCACAAAGAGTGCATTGCCACGACAAATATACTAGGAATACAGTAAATAATATAGAGTTAATGTCCGTTTTAATAACAAATATCAATATATGTTCGTAGATATAATTGTTACTCGCGTTACGAAAAAAACCGACTTCAAACTTGTCGGACACATACTTAAATTTAATACTTATATGTTATTCTCATGGATGTCGTTGTCAGAACTAATCAGACCAAGGAATCATCTAAATCGGTTCACTCACTTGAAAGGTATGAAACATAAAAAAATACAGTCTAATTGAGAACCTCCTCTTTTTTTTTGTATTGAATAGGCTCCGAAATTACTGGACCGATTCTAAAGTCCACGCGGACGAAGTCGAAAGGATAAGCTAGTGAATAATAAAGCAACACCACCAGGAATAATAAAATGGTATAATTCTAGTTGTTGGTCAAACTAACCTTTTTAACTAAATTAAAACATACCATACATTGGTAATCGTACCTTGTACGTGCTACAGTAATGTACACTTTACATTTTACATTGTCAAATTATGACTTTATGTTTACTTGTAACAAACTAACATTACTGGGCGTTGACCTTCTCTTCAAATGCGAAAGGTCTTAGCTTTAAGCAGTAATTTATGAAATATAAAGTTCAATGTTACGTCAGATATTTATTTATTATGGTGCGAACTAAAGAAGCGACTGTAAAAGATAAGAGAGGGCAGTCCCACTCCACCAGGCTCAATAACCTTCAGCCTTGAGCCTGCCATCGTCATCTCGCTATCGCACACAACAACGTTATTAACAAAATAGGAAAACTTATATTAGTACTTCTTTTCTATTTACTTCAAAAAAGGAGGAGATTTTTTTTTGTAGATCGATGAATATAAGGATAGGATATATGTTTTATTGTAGGATTTCTAACGGATTGTAATCAAATTGCAATCAGTTAGAAATCCAAAGTTTTCAAATGATTGCTATTAACGAAAACAATTTAGGCCAACATTTTTGCCTAAAATAATTATTTCCCTCCTTTCTCGAGAATTTCTGCTTCGGGAAATTAAAGATCTTTATTTCGTTATATTAAATACAATTGTAGTATACCCTGTAGTTGAGTTGGTGAGTAGTTGTAGTTTTTTTAGTATATTTTATTTTTCTAAATTATTGTGTGTACATAAAAAAATTAATGAAAATTTGATAAAAGGTCGTGTACAAAACTCGATGAGAAACCCTATCTAGTGCAGAGCAGTGTTCTGTAATTACTTCTAGAGTTTTCGAACAGCTAAAAGTTCCAAGAGTTTATTGCTTCAACATTCATGTTTCTTCCCCTCAATTTGGAAGCCGTAAAAATAGTTCAGTATTTCATACTCCCGCTGTTTTATGAATATTGTAGGTATGTTGTTAGGCCAACAAGTTCGAAAGTTTTTTCTTTTGAACTTGTTAAAAGTTAACGTTGTTTCGATTAAAAGTTATTCAATTTACCGTTTTTAACTTACTAAGACTTCGTAAAGCTTTTGTTAAACTCCCTGTTTTGACTTTTCGAGGCTTCTAGCTACCAATACAGTTATTACCCAACGTGGGGCTGAGTTGCCAGCCGAATTAGATTCGCTCGAAATTGTGCGTTCTGGACTTAAACGCTGGAGCAAATGAATTTTCCGTGATATGAATGTAAACTAAAGTATGAAATAATTTTAGCGTCCCGCTTGATGGATCAGTATTAACAATTGTAACGATTACGATATCATTAAATAGGTACACAGTGCAAGCGGCATGCATTTACAGAGTCAGTGTGCCACTGGGTCGGCTTATGCAAGAGCACCGCTTACTTCGCTTTGCGTAAGAACGTTGTAAGCAATACCCGAGCCTGAGCCAGACGGTGCTTTAACAACGCGTTCAGTGGCTCACTGTTTGATCTGCTACTTTACATTTTAAATAAGATGACATTCATCGCAAATGAAGCTAATCAATATCTATTGTTCGTGGAATTTACTATTTTATATTAATTTTAAAGTGAAAGTGAAGTGAAGGATAAATAAATGTGAGTTATATCGTTTTGTACTGTGGTTGGAAGGTGGTGTGGTAGCTTAATTTTTACCTACATCGTTTTTCTTCTTAGGGAAAAGTGGTCAGTTACCTATACTAACACTCGTAATTTAATATGTATCAAAGATTGTTACTTTTTATTTTAACAGCTATTTATTTAGTCAAAGTGCTTAGTCATTTTAATTACTAAGATTAGGTTTGGGATTTAATAGATAGGTCATTAAATTTACCCTATAACTCTATCAAATTATTTTACGTTATGCAACTAAATGGTTAAAAAAAAATCAATATATTCCTAATAAATAATAATATAATTACATTTAATATGAATAATTTAGCATAATAATAATACTAGGGGATCTTGATATATTTATATATATATGTATTAACATTTTTTCACTTAGATAACGTCACATCAAGCGCTGCTGGCAAACACACGTCCATTAACGCACCATCAAATCATCCAGGTGAGACATAATACAAATAATTAATATAATAAAAAGATAATATCATTATGTAGAACCTTTTTTCTGTGATACATTAGCGTTTATTGAAATATTATTATTGTGTTCAAAATAAAATGAAACCTAGCGTTAAGTAGGTACATAGAGTAGTGCTTTCTTGTAATATTTTAGAAGTTCTACTATTGATTGTAAATGTATTAAAGTCGGCCGGGTTTAGAGTTGCAATTACATATCGCATATCTATACACGATATATTATTGTTACAGTTTGGAAGGTCCCAAAATTCATTCATCAATCATGCTACGCGAGTAACGAGAACAAGAAAGCGAGTACGTATATTATCTTTATACATAATAATGTGTATAAGTACTATTGAGTATTTGAATCGGGACCCACCATTACCATAAGGTTATTCGCCAAACAATTCTTACGTTATTTTTGTCAAAAATAGTCGGCAACCCTAGCTGCAAGTGCCTATTCGTTACTTACGACTTTAGTCTTTCATGAAACAAAATCAAGTATAAGTTTTCATAAACTGTTGTAGTGTTTTTAATGTTAATATATCTACAACCTACAACCCAATCACACAACCAGTTTAAATAGTTGTGTGATTTGTTGTTATTGCGATTGACGAGTACATAGATATAATAAAGGAAGATACATATGGGAATATACATATACACATAGCCTAATGCACCCTATGAAATAGTAATAAGTGTCGTACTACGCGTACTAGCGATTAGTCGGCGCTTACGAAACACGGTCTTGGTTACACGCCTAAAAGTAATTTTTTGCGGACTTTGTTGTTGCTTTTTAGGACTAAGTCTTGCTACCCTCTATTCCCGTGTCGTTCGTGAGCGCGTGTTTATTAATAATATGCAAGACAATTTTATGTAACGCGATTGTATGGCTATATCGAATTATCAACAAAGTGGGTTGCGGTTCAAATTGTTCAATAGTACTTATGATAATGTATGAATCATTATCATCAGTCAGCAACATCGCCCAAAATATGTCATGTGTCAGAAGGCATGTAGGCAATATAAAACTTTAAATCTAAAAATATGCCTAATTTATTCATACAAATTCATACTTCTAAAATATTGTATAATGTAATGTAATTTCAAAAAAATAAATAAATAATTTATTTCCTTCAAAAGAACAGAAAATTAAAACTCAAATGAGAAATACATAATAGGCAAAGAGAAACGACTCAGCTTTTAGCGATTTGTGACTTGAGTGTCTAGTACCTAGTTTTCTTGGGATGTTATATGGGTTTTAGGAGTCACCAGCTCCCATGGATTTGATAATCCAGAAATATTAAAGATATTTTATAACGTCTTGTGTTGATAAATAGTGTTATTTTATTTAATATCAAATATCTCACATTTGTAAAATCAGACTTATTATGTTGAATGTTATTGCAGGGGACGAGGCCACTCGCCGGTGACCGTGTCATCCCAGGATTATTGCGTCAGGTATCTAATTAAACCAACTTCAAACCAAAAAAAATGAGAAATAATTATAAAGATTTCTTTCTTTAAATTGTTGCACAAGCAATGAACTCTGTCTCTTTCTATAACATAATGCCCTGCATAAGTATGAGGTATCACCGCTGCCTTCATAAGCATCGTTTGCTTTTGAAAAACGAAGTTTAAAGAAGTCTTCCTTTTTTGTTCAAAGTCAGGTTAAATTTTTCCAAATTTTTTTTATATTATTTCATACATTTTAGTTTTAGATCAAGATCTTCATTTTAAATATTTAAAAAACCGCATATACAAATTAAATAACGCTAAGCGCACTAAACCGTTGGCGTTGGCTGTTCTCGCTAGAAACTTGGCCAATCATCCGTTACGGAGTTCCGTTGATCATGTCCAGGACCTAACATCAAAAGAAAAATTAGGTACAAATAATTTATTAAAACTTGTTCACGCGGTGTATTTCCGATCATGATCAGTCAGGTCATCAAAATTTTTCTAAGGAACCCAAATGAAAGCACACAGTCCAATCCGAGACCAAATACATAATTATTATCAAAATTGGATAAGAATTGTCGGGAGTTACGGAGCTACAAACATAGATACAAACAAAATAAATATACCGATGAATTGAGAACCTGGTCCTTTTTTTAAGGTCTGCTTAAAAGTAGTCGAACCTGTTAGCGCTTAATGTTTTGTTTTCGGTTATGTTTATAATGAATTTTCATTTCATATATTATTAGGTTTGTATTTGTACTACGTGCGTAGTCAATAGTCTTAAGTGCTGTCCAACCAAGATGATACTAGCAGAGTAAACCGCAGTGCGGTAGAGATTGTGAGGCGGGCTCTGTCTCGCTTGCATAAACCTATTACCGCTAGCTTCGCTGTATTGCGTCGCCGATGCCGCGCTACCCTGCCGGCGCAGAACCGGTTCACACTCACTAGGCCAAGTTCACCATTTTATATCGACGCTTCACTCTCGAGTTGTAGTCCAAATGACGTTTGTGAGAAAAATGAAGTCTTAATTACCGTTGCAACATAATATTAGTGTTCACTGTAATGTACATAATTATAACTCGTGATACGAAAACAACCGACTTCAAAATTGTCGCGCACATACTTAATGTAAATTTATGACTTATATAATTTTGTCATGGATGCCATCATCAGAACAGATCCACACGGGAAGCTTTCAAATATAAAAGAATCATGAAAATTCGTTTATCCAGTCCAAAGTAATTAGGTAACAAACATAAAAAATAGTTGGTTGTTTTCGCAACGCAAGTTATATTTATTTTATTTATTTTTCAGACAAATACTACAGCACAAACTAACCTTCCACAACATGGTACCTCATGGATATTTAGAAACCGAAGCTGCCCTAACGAGCCTTCAAGACGTCAGTTCAGAATGGCTAATCTTTATGATATTCAGTATTCACCAAATACCATGGTAAATTCGATACCAAATGGAGTGATTCCCAATGAAAATGAGCCAAATGATCGAACACATCGATTTTTAACTAAAAGACCACATCCACAGTCAGACACTAATCGGCCTAGTAGTGAGCAATCGAATGAAAATTTAACTTTGTGGCCTCTGAAACAGCATCGATTTTCTAATTATAATGATGACTTTAACATGATTTCATCATACTCCAGCCCGCAATCGCTTTCTACCGAGATATCCCAATGCCCTACATCAGATGTTATGAACGAAGCTGAAATACCTAATCTATTTAATAGGCGCTTAGATAACATGACATCTATTTCTGATTACTCAGCGATTATCAGTAATAACAACATATCTTGTTCAAATCCATCAACATCGATCGCCAGCTACATGATATCTGAACCCATCGGTGAACCAATAACTTCTAGTATTTATGAAGTTTCCAGTGAAATGTCAAATTCAGAGATAAACGCTGAAAATCTTTATTGCACTGAACGGTTTGGCAGAAGATTAACTTTTGGTAAACAGAATGAAATTATTTTGCTGGAATTGCACAAATTACATGGTTTTTCAAATCTCAATCTGCCACTCCCAACAGTTCAAGCACTGAAGGTGGCTAATAAAGTAATAACACACGCACGCATTTACAAAACTCCGGACGAGAGAGCCATCTGCTGTTTTAACTGTGATCGCATTCCTGCTTCGCCAGTAACGGGACAGTGTGGTCATACGCGATGTTCCAAGTTAGTCCTTATCTCGATTTAATTTTGTTTGTTTTTTATTCTGACTTACAGACATAGTTTTTACTTAATGAATGAATAAATTTCTTATTCAGATGTGTGAAAGAAAATGACGCGTGCCCTTGCGGTGCACCTTCGCCTAGGTCGCCTTGCGTAAATACCGTAATTCAAGAAATTATTGACAAAATGCTGCAGTACGAACCAGGATCATCACGAAGCAGGTATATTAGCTCACATAAAATATCAGTTATTGCTTTATAGAGATAAATATAAAGTTTTAATATTGTTATTAGTGTGATGGTTGTTAACAGTGTACGTTTATACGCAGGGTCCTTGGCAATAGAGTGGCTTTGAAAAGCGACACATATCACAGGAAGAACTCTACATCTTCACCGTCGGTCTCAGGTTATATATATTTATTTATAGGTTATATAGTATTCATTTTTATGCACGTTTAATAGCTGTAGCGTTTATCGTAGCACTTGTTTCCTATATCTGTATTATGCACTGCACTTTTTGTAAACGTCAGCGCACGTCTCCTTTGATTTTTTGAGTTATTTATCATGTTGATTGCGATCTTTTGCATTTTTTCATATACCTCTTATAACAGATATTTATACGAGAATTTTTGTACCCAATTGAAAGTTATAAAATAAGGGCATAAATGCGCCATTTTTTCATTTATTTTAGCAATATTGATTCAGCGTGATTTTTAAAGTAAAATTCATATTAGCTGCCGCGCAAAATTCATATTCAGGCCGAGGTTAGGCATAATATGTCGGTATCTTCATAAAGCGAACTGAACAAACTTCTTTAAAATAGAATCCGCCATTCAACACGACCTTGACTTAAAGAGTCTTGCACTTTTTACAGCACACAATCGCCTAGGAAAGCTTCTTGGAGTAGAAGTGTCCAATTGTGCATACTTATGTTGATATATAATTATATTAAATGTTTATTTCAATTTTAGGCATTATTATATTATTGTATGTGTTATCCTTTGTTGTAAACAATTAAATTAGATCTCATGTTTCCCTACCGCAGCAGTTCTGCTTTAGTGATGATCCAGAGCTGAACGCTTGTCTTTCCGCTTTAAGTAGTTTACACCGTCTCGTTACATTACAAGGGTCTGCGAGAATCTTACGCTACGTAGTATATTTATGGTACATAGCAGCTACTTCATTGTCATTGTCTTGTGTTGCTTGGGTCACTGACTAAGGAAATGCTATGCGATTCATTTACTTTTAATTTATTGTTCGTGTTAGTAGTTTTTATTTGCATCATTAAGTAAGCATGTATTTAGACCTATCATTGACAACAGCGATAAATGATATTTATCTATTATACTAATAATATAAAACTGAAGAGTTTGTTTGTTTGATTGTTTTTTAAACGCGCCAATCTCAGGAAATACTAACCCGATTTAAAAAAAATATCTTAGTATAAGATGGCAGTCTATTTATCGAGGAAGGCTATAGGCTAACAAGCGTTACGCTGCAATTCTTAACGCGGGTGAAACCGGGGGGCGCAGTTAGTTCTGAATAAAGTTGTAAACCTACGTGCATAAAATAGATGCGGGACGTAATTAATGAAAATATCTACAAAACACTTTGTTTGTTTATTATGATTCAATGTATGACGGCAACTCACTGGCAACTTGGTCTCACTAAGTAAGGCGTCTGTAGAGACAGCATTCCTCTTCTCTCATTCTGGCGGTTGAATCATTCTCGACATCTGGATATACTTAGATTGTACTGAATGAAATTATTATAATATAAAAGGCGTATTATGACACCACGTCGGCGTCGCGTGGGCGTCGTCGGCGATAATCGCGCACCGACAAGGCTATTATGTAAATCGGCCATTTGTTTGCTACATTGCCGTTATGTAAGTACATTGTCGGCGATGCAATGGAGAGCGCGGGTCGCAGGTTACGTTAGGCTCGCGGCATTAACTCTACATGTAGAGCAGCTGTAATTCTGTCTTCCTGTACGCCCGTTTCCTTTCGCACCCCCTTCGAAAGTATATATTTATATACGTAACTCCTGAGTAAAATAATGCTAATTTGACCATTACACAGTTATAATGATATAACACTGTTATTGAGGTGTAGGTACATTTTCAAGGTCCAGTGAATGATAATCTTTTACATAACTAGAAGGTCTAGCCGCGCGTCTGGAAAATTATTCGTTTTAACACTGATTTTATAGGCATGCCTTCACGATTTATTATGCAAATTTAATCGTTTTATCAATTTAGCCCTTGAGCTCTTGGGCGAAAGTTCCATTGTATAAGCTTTTAAATTTGCCAGCGTATAAGACAGAATTTGAACAGGGACCCGTTTTTTCTACTTCGTCACATCTATTATGAATTATTTTTTAAATGAACATTGAAGTTATTCTTGTAGAAATGATATCTACTTAAGGATTTTCTTAATTATTACTCGTATACAGTTTGGCCTTTATAATTATTTATAGACCATTTCTTTGCTAAAGTTACGCCTTAATACTGTCAGTAAACGTATGATATACCTATGTACAGTGCGGTGATAGCCCAGTAGTTAAAAATAAGACTTCTTATTCGAAAGGATAGGGCTTAAATCGCAGCGCCACCCAGGACTTTTCTAAGTTATATGCGTTTTAAGCAGATAAACGTCAATAGATGATACGGTGAGGGCAAGCATCGTGGCAAAACCTACGCGCCTGAAAGTTCTCCATACAATTCTCAAAAGCAATATGAAATTCACCAACCCGCATTTGGCGAACCTTTGAAGTGAAATATGGCCTTCTATATTATTCCCTTCCTTCTCATATTTGAAAGGCGACCTCGTGACCTTTAACTTTTTATCGTTGATAGAACTTGTAGAGTTTCCACGACTCGGCGTGCGTCACGACAGTTCTTGGTTCTTCGGTTGGAGAGGTATAGGTGGTCGTGTATGACGGAGACTCTTATTTAAGACGACCTTCTTAGTCCTCATGAGTAGTACCTTATACGTACGGTCTCAGGTCGGGCATCTATCCTGTTTCAGGTTGGATATAAGTGTCCTTACTGTCCATGGGTTGTAGAAACTACAAAACCTACACACGTGCCTACACACTCGTTTAAATAGCTAACTCAGCTAAGTGCAACAATAAAGATAGCAGATAGCAACACGGTTAATGTGTATGAACCTGGTTCTTACATGAATTTGTATGTTTATTTGAATTGGCGTGTTTATTGTTTATCAACGGAATCCTAAATAAGTAATGCATTACGTAAACTTCTCAATAAGTGCCATCAGTGATACGAAATTATCGATAAATGTATTGTATTGGTATAGATAAATTCTAAGATAATCTTACGTATGAAGATATGATTATAAAGTAAAAGGGTTGCTACACATGACTTCGAGTCAATTTATTTATAGTATAGGATATATACAACCGACAACGCAGAAATTGAATAAGAACCCTGAGATAATGTAGCCGATTAAAAGACGATGTGTCGCCGCCGCGCCGATGCTACGCATAAAATGATACGTTTTTTCTTTTTTACATCGTTTAAAAACATGAAGGTATTGTATTCACACTTTAATAAGCCAACAAATTTCACAACGACAATAATGACAATAATATCGTGTAGTCCCGACGCACTAACTCAAAATCGGGTATCTGCCTTGATTGTATGTTGTCAAAATACATATATTTAAACATTGAGAATAGTACTAATAAAATCGGACTTAAAACATTCCGGTCGGTACAAGTGTACTGCAACCCTTACAGGACTTACGAGGAGTTGTCCGTTGTGACGACATCGAACTTGAATAACGCCGCTGCAAAGACCAATGTAACGGTGTAAGTGTCGAATGATAAGCGTTGCGACATTATCACATCAGTTACGATTAATCGCTTTGTACCTTAGTATTATGAATCATTGCAATTTAGTTATTTTGGTCACATTTATATCATTATGCTTGTTTTATTTATTTTTGCTTGCGTTTAATCATTGCATGTACCTACGAAAGTATGAAAGCGGAAATGGCGAATGTTGATATAAAATTTAAACTATGGACCATCATTAATAAATAATGCTTAAAGTCGAAGCGGTATCTATAATGTTTGCAGCACTGTGTTCGATCTGAAGTTCGGAATTATCTTAATCCTTTCATATTAAACAATTGCATGGACTTAATTATTACACTACCATAATAACTCTTTGAAGATTTTCGTAATTTGAGTAGAGCAGTGTTATATATGAATAGATTAGAGTATAATAGAGTTGAGTAGAGTAGCCTCGGCCTAAATATTACGGCAAAAAATTCTGTCTCTGCAAGCGCTTGCTCTCCTCACTTAGTCCGGCTGTTACGTAATGTAACGTAAACTCTGACTTCATTGGGTTATGTAACATTTATGTAGTGTATTATATAGCGTTGCGGGCAAAATGTCGCAGGTATATTTGGCTTCTCTGATAAATAATAATATGTAATTATAGTGCAGCTTGCTTTGAAAACACTGAAAGTCATTCAACGAACTTGTCGTTCACCTTGTTTTCAACACTGAGCAAAACACTTACCGCATATAGTGCTTACTTATAACATAACAAGGTCAATCTGTGACATAATTTTTTTATTTAATACAATGTTTCCTCAACAGTTACTCCCAGACGAGTCAGGCCCTGCCCAAAAGTGCTTCGCTCAGCAAATAGTTTCAACTTTACCAAAAAATCCCCTTTAATCGCGGGAGCCCCAGAAGGTCGTTTGCCGATTTCGCCACAGGTAAATCAAAGTAGAAATCAACGAGAAGACACGACCTAAGAGGACAATATTCACTCTAGAATAGTAAAGAAAAAAGCTACGTACATTATATTATAATGTATTATTGATTTTTTAGCGTAACAATAAAATAAGTTAGGTACCTAATAAAAATATATATTAAAAAAATTATCTAGTGTCGAGTGATCAGCCCAGACCTTAGAAATGTATATCAAATATTACACTCTTATTATTTTTGCCGTTAGTAATTTATAAATATACCCAGTAGCCTAAAATATTATAATGTCGAAAGTCTAAATTGAGCAAAAACAAAAACCTATACCTAATTATATTTTCTCTATAAATAAGTTACATCTATGTTTTTAATATACATAATTGATTATCATATTTATTATATTATATATATTATAAAATTTGAAATATTTTTTCTATAAAAAAGTTGCATCTATTTTTTTAATATACTTACATGTAATATATATAATATATGTAACTTTTTTATAGAGAAAATATTTCAAAGATTTCAAATTTCCAAGATTGCATTTGCGGTACAAGCCGACTCTATTGGGGAGTTATTGAAGAAATGTGTATTTGGCGCTTACTACAAGCACTATGCGCCATTGACAGTCTAATCTCACGCGCATTTTCGGACATGTTTTGTTTTATTCGATCGCTCTGTGTAATTTATCTTTTGTTTGATTTATACACCCTCTTAATGAAACAAAAAAAATGTGTTTAGGGTCGTTTGAAACGAGCACGGGAGCTGCTGGCTCGCGGGCGGTACCGCGACGCGGCACCACACCTCGCACGCGTTGCCGCCTCCACCGCGCCCTTGGCTCGCCTTGCACGCACTCTACTCGCACAGGTCACTTAATTTTAATACTTACACGGCTTACACCTTATACACTACCGAAAAATCTAATTTGAAAGTCGTCAAATTAAAATGTTTTTATATGACTTTAACATCAATCAAAATTCCATTGTGTGCTCAATGGCCATCATTCATTTATCTACATCCATAGACTTATAACTCAATAGCACACTGATTTCGATTATTGCTTTTATTGTTATTGTAAAGCTTACTTCGGGGGTAGTCTCATATTAATTTGGTCAATTTGTCGAAAATTATTCGGGCTAATCTTCTAGGTTAAATGTCTTTTCGATATTCCCAGGCGATATCTGCTATCAGCCACAGCTTCGATCCTCGTCGCCTTACTCGCGAGCTGTACCGGGCGATCAGACTGCAGTCCGCTGTTAGTTGGCTGAAGCCGTCGGACTTGGAGTGCGTGTTGTGCTACCACACGTACACCAGCCCTGTGACCACACCATGCGGGCACACGTACTGCAGGACTTGCATCGAGCGCTCCCTGGATTACAGAAAGACATGTGCCTTGTGTTTACGGCCGCTCGGTGATTTCAATTTGGCAGCGGTGAGGTCATAATTTAATGCAATGTGTATATTTTAATTTATATAATAACAATGGTGCCAATATTTTTTACTATCCTACATTATGACTCTCGTGATCTCCGTTCTGATAAAAACATTCTCATCGTCGTTGCGCTTCTTCTTTTATATATTATGTATATAAATGTTTACATATGCATATAATTACATATATATTTTGAAATTCGACCTGATTTGAACAATATATTATGTACCTATAATTTATTGGGTTAAACATTTTTTAAGGCTTTCGTTTAATAATCAACATCCGAAAAAAATTTTAAATTAGTCTTTCAAATGTCGCAAGACTTATAAAGAAGTATGAACATCAAATTATTTCATTTACTGTTTTGTTTGTTTTTGACTTTTTTTTAACGTTTAAGAGTAGCAAACGAACATGTAGGCCACCTGATGTTGAGTAGTCACTGCAACCCTTGGACATAAACGTCCAACCTCAAATAGGAGAGTCGTCCTTTCCGAGATCATACGCGAAGGCGTTGATACTCATGAGGATTAAGATGATCGCCTCAAATATAGTGTCCGGCAACAACCGTCCCCAACCGAAACACAAGTACTTGCTACAAGACTTGTTTTACGGTGGGTTATGAGGGCAATTGTGATACCTCCCAGGGCGAACTTTGTAAGCTCGACCACCTACAAGGGTTTAAGGGGTCAAGGGGTCACGTCTATTATTTTTGCGAAAAGGCAGTATAGTTCCCAGGCGATTCCCAAATTTGTTTAATTCAATTGAAATATTTCACTAGAAAGTATGCACACCATTTTGAAAAATCAATTTTTTTTGGATTCATAAAAAAGAATTAACAAACTAGCATGCAGTCCACCTGGCGTTAGCTGGTCTTTGCTTGTTGGATGGGATGCCTTACAAAATTCGTGCCGTGATTAACGTCACTGCCTATCATTTGTCTTTGAAATTTTATTTTGAAATAATTTATCGCAACAAAAAATCTGCATCATCATAACATTTAAGAATACTGATGAAATAGGCCAATTAAAAGAATAGGTAAATACTATGCTCATTAATACTCGTACTTACTTAGTTATCATTGACAAAACTTTATTTCTGATTTAATTTTTTTTGAGCTATTGAGAATAACGAAAGCTGTATGAAACATTTAAAGTATTAAAAACCCTTAGTACTCAACGAAAGTTGTACCTCAAGGCGGTATTTGTTTATTATAATTTAATGGCTAGTATTGGGCACCGGAATACATAGAGGACTGAATTTTTCTTTGGACCTTCTCCCCAATCTCTTGTTGTAAGCTATCGTCGCGTTCTAGGACATTC
>DWAV01000323.1:0-21631 GCA_018231305.1 Noctuana lactifera
CCGCCCCGGCTTCGCACGGGTGCAATGCTGATACTAAATACACTATAGAAAAACTGTGAACGTTTATACATATTATATATATATATATATATACCTTCCTCTTTAATCACTCTATCTATTAAAAAAACCGCTAAAAGATTTAAGCATACAAAGAGACATAACGACAGAGAAAGCGACTTTGTTTTATACTATGTAATGATTATAAATATTTCTCTTATTTTGTAAATATAGTGTTTAATAATTTTTATTTAAAGTAATATTCTTCAATACAAGCAACGATAATAATGACTGTTACCAGTACAATTATCATCTAATCTATTACTTTAGGATGAGTACGGAATTCAGGACGAGGTGTTCCTGTCACTGCCGTGCGTGCTGGGGCGCGGCGGCATCACCGACGTCGTACGACAGCTGGTCAACAAATCCGAGCTGGCGAAACTCCGCAAGTCCGCAGCACTGCTGTTCAAGTTGCAAAACAGCATCAAATTCTAAACTGTTGCCAAAAGGCCGCAACCAAAGATTTTTATGTCATTTTTAATGTGTGTATTATTGTCGTCGTATATTATTAGGGCATTAGTAAATGCATTTTCAGTATCGTATACCTGCTCTTATAGCACTATAAGAGCTAGGATGTAGTTACGATTTGTAGTATTGTATGTTTGTAGGTTTTAGAATAGATCTTCTTATTTCTTTCTTTGTTTATTTCTTTATGTCAACACATATTCAAGACAATATAATCTATAGATAATATAAGGAATTCAAAATAAGGAGATTAAAACAGTAACTGTAACTTTTATACTGACATAATTTTTGATGAATTTTTATTCATAATTGTATTGGAAAAATTTTGAACCACTTTCCTTAATTAGACTGAAATACGAGCATGTAATTGTGTACCTTCACCAGTTATTTAATGTTATTTTAATGTTTTCGTAGCATAGGTACGTTTACAACGTACATACGCACGTGTTACGTAAAACTCTTGCGGCGTGTGCGCTTATTTAGAAATACGCAAGTAGTGGGTAGAATCGCTTCCTTTTATTCGTTTAAGCGCTTTGTCCTTTTCCTAAGGCATTATTTTTCCCGTATAGCTACAATAAAACGGCATAATATTGTGATAAAATCCATTTGTATTGTTGCTGTCTGAACGTATCCTACTAGGCAGAATCGTACAGTGGCCTCAGTTAACTTTTTAAAAAGATAGATTATTGCTATAATTTTTTTTTTGCCACTTAAAAGTTAAAACCATTTTTTAGTGAGAGAAACTTTTAATAGTGATTTATTATTATTGCCTATAGGTTAATATTATTTATAACTTTGAATACTAGTTTGCAGAATCTTTAATATTATTGCATTTTGTGTTTGTTTGTGTTTATATTTTAAAGAATAATAACATGACAGTACGAATTTGTCTTGTTACAATTTTTACTTTTTCAGTATTTTAAGGTATTTTTATAAATGTGATGATTGTACTCTTTTATGCATTTTAACTTCAATTATAATTCCTATTCTATAACTTTGTGGTCGTTTTTATTACATTACCATTAGGTTATAATGTTATGTTTCATATTTGTGACAGGAAAGCATAACATTTTTGCAAGCCCTCTCCCTATACATTATGTTCTTAACATACAGCAAGGTAGAAAATAAAATGGACAGTTTCATAAAATTGTACAATGAATTTTATTATATCGTATAATTACATCAGTACTAATACAACTTGATACTAGAAGATATAGTGGCAGCAATGACCGCCGCGATACACTACAGCAGACGTGATGTGGAACAGCGTGGTACAGTGGAATAATACTCTCGTTGCTTCAAAGCCAACCATTATGTAGTTAAAGCTGCAAAATTCTTTACCTGTCTGTCATTAAATTGTAAACATTTATTAGACTGTAAAATGCAACGAATACACTAGACACAACTTATTGCCATAATTTTTAAATTAGGTAAAAAATTTTGTTTATTTCTTATTGAATCAATCTTATGGAAAATAAAAGTTACAGGATATTAATTTAAATTAATTAAAAAAAACATTTTGAATCAATCTACAACACATTTTTAGTGCAATCTACATAAACGAAAACTATTAGACAATATTGTTGACTATGCTATTTCTTTACTCACGTTTAATCAATATTTGTTCGAACATTACAATTGCATCGTAGATGACAGGTACCATTTCTGGCACTTTAATTAGCGACAGGCGAACTGCTTCCACAAAATCTCTACCAAACTATAATGGAATAAAGCACTAATCACAAATGTGTCATGTTTAGAACACAATTAGAGACTTGAAAATGTCTACACTTGATCCTAACGATGAGTGGTATATAACTAAAACGAAGTATATGAAAGCCACCTTATTTTATTTAAAGCAGCATAATTAATTTTCTTTACAGTAAAATTAGATAATTGTTTTTTTGATAACCGAAGAGCACTAAACACGAAAAGTACGATATATATACGGACAAGGCATGACAAGGAGGACCATTACGCGCTGATTATTTAATATCAACTTCTTTAGCTCTGACATAGTGAATACTTAAATCATAGTAATCATTACATTTATTTCATACTTTGTTTACACTGTTTATCATTTCATTATTATTTGTGTAAGGCCTATTAGTTGTGGTAAAAAATTTACTCATCCTATTTTAAAAGATACTAGTTTAATATCGAGAATTTATATAATATTTCATGTAGTTATCATAATAAAAGTATTTTTTGCATTTTGGTCACAATTTAGGATACACCTAGGTACATACCTGCTAAAACTTAAAGCTATATACAATTCAATAGATTTTAAAAGTATACGTTAAAATCGGGAATAAGCAAGAAATATTATTTTAGCATAAATCACAGACACTTGCCTTATAGTCGGCCACTCGAGAAATCATACAAATTTTACAAGTTGCGAAATATTATAAGAAATACATACATAGTTTCCAATAAAATATAATTTCAACTTAATCGTAGAGTGAGTAACATGCATGACAGTACATTTAACTGTTTACCTATAAATAATTTATGAATTTCGCAATACATACGGCACCATGTTTACATTCCAAACAATCGAATAAGGTGTTAGAAGGTGCCAGCGCGAAACATCATAATTACTGGTTTCAAATAAGAAATTGAATTTGGCATTTAACGACTAAAACGAGCGACAGTATACGAGAACACTGAGGAACGTCGCCAGGAGATTCCAAGCACGCCAACGATACAACGAAACCGACAGGTGGGCACATTGACTATACAAATTATTACGAAAATTTCAGCTTAACATGGACTTCAGCGAGTTAAAGATGTTTAGTAATGGCTCTCTTCACTCAGCTGTGTATAGTCAAATCGATAGCGGCAAAGACCGCTTCTTCTGTCCTCTTACACAATTTTATTACACTAACTTCAGTTCAGGGAGTTTCGCTTTCAGCATCACGTTTAGTAGTCCAATCGCCTGGTACACGAAGGTCTCTCAGAGATAGTAAAATACGTAATTATTATCATTGCAATAAGACACAATATTACGACCAATAAAAAAAGTCGATGGCCATTAAATAAAGAATCCTTAATAAATCTCGAGAGAACTTTGGTTTGTATACCAAAACGAAGAATAGATCTGCGGCTGAGGGGGAAAGCCGCTTAGCGCTAGTCACCAGGCGCCAGGCGCTAGGCGGGCGACGGTGATTGAGCGTGCAGACGCGGTGAGTACGGCGAGTGCGGCGGGGGCGGCGTGCGCGGCGCGCGCTCTGTTCAGGTGTCGTTCGGCGAGCGCAGCGCGTGCAGCGCGTTGGCGTGTCCGCCCGGCCGCCGCCGGTCCAGGAACGTCTTCAGCTGCGTCGCCGACAGCGCGCTCGCTGGTGCCTGCGGGTCACAGTCGTTACATCATTTTATTATCAACTTGGTCGATAAATTAGAAATGTATGTTCGGACACTTAAACTGTTAACTTCCCCGCCTTATTGGCGGCATTATAGTTTTAGCAAATTGCTTCTTTTTATTCTATCAAAATTATAAAAGAAATCACAAAACACAATATTTTAAAATTATTTAACTGAAAAGAAACACAACACAACAGATTATTATGAAATAAGCGATTTAGAAAATTTTCATCTATAATTTACCTCGTCAAACCAAGGATCGCCGAGGGCGTCTTTTGGTGAGAGACGGCGGGCCGGCGTGGGCTCTAGAAGTCCTCGGATCAAGTTCTGAGCGCGCTCGTCGATGCTGGACCAGTGTTCGGGCGGGAAGCAATAGTCGCATTTGATTATATTAGCAGTGGTTTCCTCGATCGATTCATCCAAGAATGGTGAAAGCTATGAAACAAGAAATAATTGCATTACAGAACAATATAACTTTCATAATTTTAACATACATAATATACCAACTTTTTACTCACTCCAGTAAGGAACACGTATAGGAATACACCGGCAGCCCAAGAATCCCAAGACGGCGCGGGAGGTCGACCAAGGACACATTCTGGAGGCGCGAATTCTAACTGAGCTGGTGCCGGCGGAAGGACCATAGTGGAGCTCTTAGATCCTTCGGCTTCCACAACGCCAGTTTCAATAGCTGAACCTAAGTCGATCAATTTCAATTGCGGTTGTGCTCCTCCCAGTTCTATAAGAATATTCTCCGGCTGAAAGAAATTTATAAATCAAATTGTATCCAATGAATTTATAATAGCATCACAAGAACAAAATAAAATCAAATAAAATAATATCAATAGCAAACTTATACAAACCCTGACGTCGAGGTGTGCGACACTGTTGGAGTGGAGCCAGTCGAGCGCGGAGAGCAGGTGGCGCGTGTGGTGAGCGACGGCGCGCTGCGTGTACGCGTGCGGCGCGGCGGCTGCCCACTCGAGCAGCGCGCCGCCACCCACCATTTCCAGCACCAGCGTGTGTGCGCCCGCCCGCGGCACTTCCGCAAACAGCGCCAGCGCGCGCACCACCGCGCCGTGCGCGCCGCGCGACAGTATGCGATACTCGCGCATGGCATCCGCGCCTCGCCCACCGACCACCTAGTTACGTTTCATGCATTTATTAAACATATGCTAAAACTAAGGACATCTACGAGTACAACGTACGCTAACGTGCGTGTGAGTACCGATTACTTAATTCCAAGTCATTATTTTTGTTTGTTACGACAAAAAAGTAATGAAATAATAATAAAAGGAAATCTGAATCGGAAGTTGCGAGTTTTCCACAACATTCATGAAAGACATGTAAAGCCCTTTTTATGGAGTCTAGGTGAACACTTAAGAATTATTAAAGGGAGCTCGCGATCCATCCACAGTCTGAAGATAAACGTATTACATTAATAAATCAATAGTAGCTACCTGCTTGAGTGCGACACGTTGTCCCGTTCCGGTATCCCGAGCGGCGAGAACACGGGCGGTCCTTCCACGACCTATCTCTTCCTCGACGGCGTAACGCCTCGCGAACTGCTCGCGTTGCCAACCACCGCCACCGCCACACGCGGCCGGCCCGGACGCCGCGCCCGCCGCACCGCTCCGTGCACACACCAGTCTGAAGCTGTACTGGCCGGCGGGAAGCTCCTCGAGGGCCAGCGTGTTGGCAGCCGTAGGAGTTTCGGTCGCGCGACGCCACTCTCCCTCCCCGACGCGACAGTAGTCGAGGTGAGCGGGCGCGGGCTCGTCCCATTGCACGACCAGGCCTCCACCGGGGTGCGCGCGTACTGCCGGCACGCCCGGAGCCCCGCCGGCGCCGACCGTCAACCGCCCGGAGCTCTGTACGCCGCCTAACTCGTTGCTGACGAGGCAACAGTACACGCCTGCATCGGAGGCGCGACAAGCGTGGATGGTGAGGGTAGCGAGACCGTCCGTTGCGAGCGTGATGGCGAAACGGCCGCCGTGGCGAAGCGCGCGAGTCTCGGGAGCAGTTTTGCGCCACGATGCAGTAGCACGAGTGGCAAGCGCTCGGCACGCGAGCGTGGCGGAGGCGCCGGGCGCCACAGTCACGTCGGCGACGGGCTCCGCCAGCTCAGGCGGACGCAGCTCAGTGACGACTCCCTCGGCGGGTTCTCCACCGCCCCCGCTGCCGCCGCGCCGCAACTTCAAGCCCCATGCCCGTTTGGATAGGCCCTGTCGGGTATAGTCAGGTTGACTACGCGCTCTTCGGACGCGAGCCTAACGTATTCGATTGAAGCAACGCATGCATGCTCACCCTGTACTCCATCAACGACCTCTTCCCACTAGTTACTTCTATGCTATTTACAATCATATATAATAAATAAAACTTAAAGAGTCAATGGCGGTTATTCCGTAACACTTAGCACAAAACGCAGTCTTGTGTATGAGTCAAATCGGTCCGCTATCACAGTCTATGTTAAAAATGCATTCCCGTGTATATCATACCTACAACAAAAGAAATAAAGAAAAGCGTTAAAAGAAAGTAACATGCAAAACAGAATACAAGTGCTTTTATAAAGCGCAAGAGAAAAGTGCGAATTCAGGAAAGAAATAATTTTTATAATAATAATTTGCCTTTAATGCAGTACATATACCACTAACGCATACAACACCCGATGTTAAATAATGCACATCGAGCCAGATAATCAAGTTATAGTCGGTTTCGTAGAGCGTCGTCTCGGTCGCATGGAACTACAGACAATATTATGCCATACCAGAGGCGTTTTGTACCACCGTTTTTTTTATCTCTTTGAACACGTAATTTAAATCAAAATAGCGTGAATTACATTTGAATTCAATCGATTATACTGGTACCACAAGGTGCTTTTAAAAAGTGTGATGACTACTAACACCATTATTAAGTTACTAGGATCTCCTATAAAATTCCTGTGCAAGTATCAAATACAATACAGTACAGGTTTTTCTTTACGGTATTTATACATAAGTCAACTCATTTTTTTATAAATAACTTCACTTCAAATGTACTTACCTATATTGCATTATAAATTCAATTTAATATTTAATTACTTTTCTTGTTTATAAATATTATTAAAATATAAATAAAAACCATATTTTGTGTTGAATTTCCGCTTGCTTCAGTGGTACCGCAAATCAGTCACCTTTCATTTTACATGCTCACGCACGCACGCACACGCACACACACACGAAAGCACACGATCACCACACAGGCACTGACCAACATACACACTTATATTGTTACTGCTACCTATTATTTTATTTGCACATTATGTAATATGGTCCAACAGTAGAAACTACACCGTACTTATTTTTTCGGACTGCTTTTTTCTTTCTTTCATTTCATCTAAATTGCAGCACTTGCTGCCTATAAACATCACTTAACATCAGCTTGCGTACTTTTATCCATACAATAATATACTTATTTCACTTAACCAAACTAAAGCCAGTGACCAAAATAAAAAGCTAAACTGTTTAAATTCTAAATGAATCTTATTTCTATTGCACATATACAGTATTGTATACTTACTAATATCACTTACTTACTTGTTAATTATGTTTTCTGTTAGTCATGTGTTACTAGGATTAAGAATGTTTTCATGTACCAATTAAAGGGGTATTTTTCTTAAAATGACTATATTATAATAATGTCATTATTATAATAAAGTTATTATTAGTAAAGAATACAATCACAATGCTTCATTAGTTTTAGTAAGCTTGTGACTACAAATAGATGTTAATTATATAATGTTAATATATTTGTTGTTTTTCTATTCTAATATAATCTTTAACTATCATTATACTCGTATGTTCCTTCTTTATATTTAATTATATCCAACCTTACGAATTAATAGTCTCAACTGAAGTAACCCACTTGATGTAGATATTATGTTCCTAGGGACTAAGATACACGCAATAAAAGGCTGCTGGCCACTACAACTTTCTGTTCAATACACAATTTTATATACTTCAAAATAGAAAAACTCCGTTAGTTCCTTCTCGACAGCGTTAGTCTATCGCCCAGAGATCGTCGAGTCGTACTAATAAATGATAATTTTCATAACACGTTGTTCGGAATGCTTTGTACGTGGTACAGAAGTCCATGTTGTTTAAATAGATCGTATATATTTTAATCTATTAGTCTGGTGATCAGTGATAGTTGTCAGATGTAGGTGTTGGGTGTTGGATGTCGGTGTCTTACGTTGGCGTGCGGCGTGTTGGGCGTGTGCGTCGGATGCGGCGGCGAGGTGGGGCTGAGCGGTTGCTTGCGGTCGTCGCGCATGCCTGTGGTGGGCAGGTTGATGGTGTTGGCCTTGGCGTGCGGGCGCTGGGCGCGCGCGCGTAACTCCGGCGCCAACCGCCCGCCCAGCGATGGCGGCACGCTCTCAGTCTTACGCAGCCCGCACCAACCCTCACCCACGCTATAGGGATGGGAATAGGTTCTATTATAAATCAAAATAAAAACAAAACAAAAGGGCAAACCAGCTCGCTACCATTCTGTGATAAGTTGTTTAGAGTACCTATCTAGAAAACAATATATAGTATGTATGTATGAGTATATAAAGCAAATTTAGTATAATAATATTCCTTATTTCGTATCGATGATATTCATATATGATTTTGATTACAGATAAAATCATTGCAATTAATTAATTTGACTTATTTAGTAGTTTTCAAATATTTCTTGATCAAATGGAATTTGCCATAACTGTGTATTGCTTTAATTTACGCAAAACGTCTCTGTCAATTTGAAGGCAACTTACTATTCGTACATATATATTTTATAATACTGCTGATTACTAAATATATGTGATAAAATAATTTAAGCAAGATTTAAATTGCTTACAGCGTAGCGTAGCTTAGTGATGTTAATTTGTTAGTTAGCGTAAGCTGGCCCCAGTGAACATAATTCCAAAAACAAATGAAAATAACAAAAAATAATAAGCATGCGGGACTAGAAGCAGTAAATCACAAGCGTTTTTTAATTCACATTTATTGGTTACTCATATAACATATAAATTGTCGAGAGTTACAGTGTTATCAGTAAAAGTTTGCATTATTTACAGAATTTAAAATACCATACTTTAAATATATACATAATAAGACAGTTCTGAAACTATATCGTGTATTATAGCATTTGACCTGAAGATAAAGCAATTCAATTAATATAACATACGACGAATACATAACAATAACCCTAACACAAATATTATGAAGCTAGCAATAATGAACAATAAATACTACATTAAGTTACATAATAAGAAGAAGTAATAAATTTAGGTCTACGAGTACATATACAGTTATAATAGTATTATGATAATCATGTTAGAAAGCAGATGTACAAAATCTGGTTGTCATGACACGTTCAATGAAACATCTATCCCCGTAAACTATTTTAGCACTTCTAAATAACAATTTAAAGTAAGTCACAGTTAAGAAGTACTTAATGTTGGTAAAATTTTCTTCTATAGTAACTTATACAATTTTTTTCTCAATATCATGTAGTTGCCTGAGCCGGATGGAAGACATTAAGACATCACTTTTAACATCGAAAGACTAATTTAAATGGACATAATAGGCAGAATAATATTTCCGATGACTTTACACAGGTATACAAATAGGCGTTGGCGGGGGAGGGGTGCGGCCGTACATCACGCCCTAGCTGCCTCGCCACCGCACTCGTTCTTACTCTGATATCGCGCGGCGAAATGCCACCAACTTATGCTATTGATACGTTACAATCTTATTTAAGCGCTACAAAAAAATAAAAGCTGATTTATATTAGCGTCTAATGTAATCGAGTAAAAGAACACAACGACACAAGTGCGTCCTACTATTTTTATATTTAAAACGTCATAATAAATTTTTACTTGAACGTTAATAGTACATAATAAATGAATGTTGTGTTCCTGATTTTAAGTCCTATCTTTATGAAAATTTACTTCTATGACGCCCCTGGGTATATACATTGACTTATAAGCTACTTGAAACCCAACATTCTAATGGGAAAACAGCTAATAAATAAAATTGGCCCCAGTGATTAAATAATTTAATAATAAAATGAAGTTAATAATATAAATTCGTACTAAGTGGACGTAAATTCGATTTCGACTAGGGAAAACATAAACAAAAGTCAATATACAGCCTTTCCGGCAGCCAATTCCAAAAACAATAACACTGGCGGAATAATTTTTCATAATATCTGCGAACTACGGATTAAAAATCCACTAAAAAGTACTGTTAAAACTTGTTTTTCCTCCGTTTTGTCGTTGGCGATGCGTAAATAGCGTAATGTCATTGAAAAGAAAAAAAAACTTGTTATCATTGTCTATGGCTTGTATTGACCTTTTTGATAATGATAATTTGAGTTTGTATTTGTTGATACTTTATTTGAATAGAATAGGCTGCTCGAACGGACCATAGACTATTTGTCGGAGAAGTAAATAATAATTAATTTTAATTCAGAATGCATTCAAATTCATAGGCTAAAATTATTGAAAATCATAAATACTTATGATATTATAAGTAGGTACTGGGCCTCAAGTACCTGATGATTTTTGATAGTAATGGTTTGTAAATGCAATACGAAATTTAAATATTTTGGATCGTTATTTTTTCCATTTATGTCAATGCCTATACTGATATTTTTTGATATTGTTACGATATGAGAGTAAACTATGCTAGATTATTATGTAGACGGTAGCTTGATGCCGTTACTAGAGCCGTATGTCATGAGTCTTAAGGCCTAGGTGCTCCGCATTGTATGCCGATCGTTTAAAGCCCTCTTTGTTCGTCCCAAGGGAAATAGATAAAGTCGCTACCGATGTGTAGGATTGAATAAGAAGGCATTAAAGGTATTACTATTCTATTGTGTATTCCTAAATATCCCGTCTCTTCCGCAAAAATATCTTTCCACGATCGCTCCCTTATAGCCAGTCTTCTTCGATTCCATCTTAGCACTAACCGAGTTGAGTTCGACATTAATATACATAATTGTAACGAATAAACTTAAACTAAACACTAAAATTATATTAATGCAGTGACATCGTTTAACGAGATCAATATGGGCAAGGAAGTCCCATTTATAAAGGTTCGAAAAAAGAAATCGGTGGGATGAGAAGTACTATAAAATTTACTACAAATTGCAACTAAAATAAATATTATATTTATAATCACATTTGTTATTTGTCATTAATTTTGTATTAGAATCCACTTAAATTGGAACCTACATAAACTAAACTAAGCTAAAAGGAATAGGTTTCGTTAAAGCTGCTCTATCCTATAACTAAATAGATAGCTAAATAAAGGTATGTGAATGAAAGGTCCTTTTTACTCTATATCTATTACCTTAATCTAGAATTAATCGTACACATGCTAATATTAATATGACGACGCAAGTCGATCTGGTTGGGCACTAATATACCGTTTTTTAAATAATGGAATCGTCTCGTCGTTACGTTGTCGAATATACATTATTTTAACGCTAATTACTCGTACGTTATCAATTCCGATTACCTTACACTCAAATCTTACAAGATCGAATTGGACTTAAGTGCCAATACAATATTCACGCACATATCGGCAATAACACTTTGTTTGCGAAACATCATGGCTGTACATCATATCGACGTTTTTATATTACTCGTACATGAATGTAGGATGTATTTTACTCTGAGGAGTCTAGGAATGTTAAAACGTGTAAAGTTTGGTAGACTACAGCTAATACGGTCGGAGACGCTCTTGCTAGTGCAGAGACTGCAACTCCTTACAGTTTGAAGCTACGAAAAAAATGTCACGGTTAGTTAAAATATTTCATTACACTTTCTCTACTACTAAACATTAAATTGTACAAAGTTTTAGAATGTTACTACCACAAAATGAAATTATTAGTTTTACACCAAAATCTAAACAACTTACATTTTTATTTCTAAAAAGAAGAAAGACAGAAATAGTAACAGAAAAAAAAGTACAATTAAGGTTATGCGCCTAGGCAATTTTGGTATTTCGAATTAAATTAATATTGAGGTGGATAAAGATGGTAAATACCCAGTCACATTTCAGTGAGATGAATCCACAATACCTAGGTATTGTTATATGCACCTTTTAAACGGGTCGTAAAAATAGTCGAGGCATATAAATATGATAGCAATACTCTCAAGCCTTGGTTTTGATAAATTAGCTGCTTACATTAGTAATGATTTAAAAGAAAGTTTAAAAATGTGTTTTAGTGATTCGATAAATACAATAAATACATTTTTTAAATGCTGTCAATGTTTATTTTCATTGTCTAAGAACTGCAAAAAGCCTGCATTAAATATTTATTAAAATAATTAATGGTGCCGCTGAGTGTAGTTACAATAGTTTTTGATATCGATGCATCAGGTGCATCGATTCTCCTGAAGACTCAGACTAAGTCTCGCACGCCTTCATTTCCAAACCCTTATTATTTGAGCGCAGAAATGTTTCGGAGCATCGACACTTACGTGGTGGGATCGCGGTTGGACTCGCGGTGCAGTTCACGCAAGTAAGCACCAGGGTTCTCGAGCGCGGCGCCGAACATGCGCTGGGACTGCAGGATGGTGGAGAGCGTGGAGGTCCACTGCTGGCGGCGGGCCTCGGGCGCGCGGCACAGGAACGCCTGCCGCGGCTTGCTCGGGTCCATCGAGCGGATCACGAACGCACCGTTGCCCTCCAACTCTTCAAGATCCATCTTGTTCACCTGAAAATGAGTCATTAAAACCATTCAAGAGAGTTGAAAATAACAATATTGTTTATTTAGAAACAGCCAAAGGAAAGTTCATCAAATGCAGCTTGATTCCTATACGAAATGAAAATGCATGTCTGATATTGGAGACTACAATAACCTAATGCATAATGAAACGTTTAGTTTTTTGTTGATATTTTTATATGGAAAAATAAAAAGGAACACCTAATAAATGTGGGTGTAGCGATGAAGATCAGCTGCAGCTGAAGATAAGTATTTTTTGTTCCTAATTTGTGTCATTACGTATTGTTACTAATAGTTACTAATAATATAATTTAACGCGCATAACCCAGCTAGGTAGTGTGGTGGTGGTGTGGATCTCAAGAGACCTCACTGTTAAGCAACCGCAAGGGTGGTCGGTACTCGGATGGGTGACCGCTAATGGCTAATCTCATGCACGCTTCCGTGCTTCGGAAGGCATGTTAAGCAGTCAGTTCCAGTGGTTATCAATAGACAACAGTCGTTAAACCTAGACGGAGGCCCTGTAGGCGATTTGACTACCAACCCGTATCTTCACCAATCCGCATTGGAGCAGCGTGGTGCAGTATGTTCTAGGCTTTCCCCGGTTGTCGGAAGTGACCCGTGCCCAACAGTGGGACATAAAAGTGTTGAAGGCACAATATTTAAGTTGCGCAAATGTCTCTTTCAAATCAAATAATATGTCAGTACCTACGTTTGCTGGTTGGTTTCTCTTAATAATTAGGATTGATGTATCGATGACACTCCTTAGATTTCTCACCGGAATATGCGCTTTGTAATTATAGGTGGGGCTTGTGAACTGATTCTTCTTGCCAACTGCCTCGCTGAAGATGACACTCTGTTGAAAAAGGAACACGTGCAACTCCTTGCCCTTGTCGCTGCTGCTGTTGGCATCGGACACCACGAGAGGTTCCTGGAGCAACAGTTTCCCTTGCGCCGTTATGTTACCCTGAAAACAATTACCTATATTTATTGCATATCTTTGATAATATCTACGATAATACGTAAAGATAATAAAATATGCTATTTTTTTTGTACACTTTCCTTTAAACAAGAAAGTGGTAAAATAGTTTCGTAGATTTAAAAGTGACGTTAGATATAAACAATGATTATTTTTGATCTGTAAGATGAACGTAAATTTTATTTTTGTCAAATAACAAGCAACGAAAAATTGTAAAATTGCGAAACAGAAAAAAAAAGCAACATCTTTTATAAGTGTGATCTCTTGAATAAATCCAAATAGGATCTTAAAAAATTGTATGATTAGTTGTGGGTTATGAAATCAATAAAAACAATAAAAAATTCGACAAAATCAAACAAAAATATGAAAAAAAGTTAAAAAGACAAAAATAAATATCGTGCTCTCTATTCGTTTTGTTTACTACTCGCAGCATAAACATAATAATAAAAGCAAGAGAGCAGGCGCACACGCGTGCCGCAAAGCACGTGGATACGTTTGAATTGATTGGTGTATTTAAATTATTTTTCTACGCCAGCAAAACTGCGAGTCGAAGCTGAAATATTAAATATTCTTGAAAACGAGTTGTTTGCAAGAAAAAAGCTTCAACAAAAAAAGGATATACTTATAAACTTTTCAAGGGGGTTTATTACGAACTCTTATTGCCATTCTGTTATGTCAAGACAGTTATGTCAAGTTACGTCATCCAGTGGCCACGTGATTCCTAAATTGACCAATAAGGTATAAGAATTCTCTGAATGAGTTTGTTCTAAAGTGGGCCTTATTCTGTATAGTAACATGTGCGAAGTTGGCTAGAATATAATGCAGTCATATTCGATATACACGAGACAAAGTACTCAAAGTTTGCAAGTTTATGTGGAAGTTCGAGTACAAGTGAAATATATTATACTATTATATGGTTCATTTTTTATATCTACCATTGTTTGTCACTGGTATGTTTGAGCTTGATACAGTACTATAAAGACGAAAATTCATCAATAACTTAATAATAAAAGTGATAAATCTGTATGCATTGTGACTTGGAGGTACGGACGCAACATACGAGTATACGTGGAGGACGTACGCGTCGCACGGCCGTTGCACCACATGGCGCTGCTCTCTTTCATGAACCAGAATTGGATTCTTTTTGTGGATGTGCATTGTAACACATGTAATGCTTAAGTATAAGCCAACAGGCTTAACCTTAAACAACATAAAGAACATTACCTATATGTATATGTTTGTAAATAAACAAAAAAAAAACAAAAAATATCTATTTTATCGAAACCTGTAATGATCCATCAAATACAGAAAGTATTATAGAAATAAGAAATTATTAAAAACGGCAAAAACAAAAAAAAAAAGGAAATACAGACTAATTAGCGCGCCGAGGCTACTTAATTTGAAGCTGCGCCGCTAATTCGATATTTTACCGCTGTCATCGTAAAGGCAAGTGAAAAACATAAATGAACAAAATGAACAGGAAAAAAAATAACGTTCGCAAAAATAAGAGTTTAATAACATTTCGCTAACTGAAATAACATAAAATGCCAGGCAAATAAAAAAAAATATTTTTAACATAAAGCGGGACCTACTAAGTAATACTAAGTTGGCTCTCATGATGGCGAAGCTTACCGTGAATCCTTGCAGGCGACCGACGTCCATCATGTCGTTAGCATTTTTCGGAATGATTGAAGTGCACAACTCGGCATCACGCAGGGAAGCGATCACATTTGCTGGCGCATTTGCATTCTCCGTGTATGTAAGGATCTTTTTTACCAGCAGGTGATACTTTTGGATGCGTTGGATAGGTTTGATCAGGAGATCGGGGAGCTGAAAAGTCGTATTACACCAGTGTAGCGACTTGTTTATTTTTAAAGTATTCTAATATACACAAACTAATTTACTAGTAAGCATGCTTCTATTTAGCTCCACAATATAATGTCAATTACATGTGTGTGTGTGAAAGTGACAGTTGTGTCATAGAATATATATATATTTAAAAATATAGAAATAAAAACCCCCAAAACTAAAAATAAATGTAATAATCTGTGAAGTGTCAGTTGTTACAACAATCATGCAGTTCTTATTTGTTGTAATAAACACTAAATGTTATACGCCCAGTTCCAAGATGTAACAAGTTTCGTTTGAAAGATTTTATTGCATCCGTTATGTTGAGTATCAACTGGCAATCGGGCGGTATCGCTGGGCCGGCCGCACAGTATGATAACGCGATATATTAAACGTTATTAAAAGTCGGCAGGCACCATATTATATGTACAGCGTATATTAAATACGCGACTGCATATGAACAGTGTTTAGTTCTTATTTTTACTGTTAAAACACGTGGAAATACATCCAGTGCCAGCGTGATGTAACCGCTATCTGATAAGCGTACATCAGAGACAAATTATTTGGCACTGAGCATAATCGGTAGTTAGCGTCGACACTTGGTTACTCTACCTACATTACACATAGGAGCAAGACTGGTACGAACGGCTTTCACAATCTTAGCAGAACTACTTATATCGTCCTAGGAACTTGTAATTAATATGAATAATTCAATTACTTTTTATAATATATCACTAATTCACGACGCTCACGATAAGCTAAGGCTAAACAGATGTGTACCAGATTTACTCGCAGTTCAATTATTTATTAATTGGATATAAATAAAACTAATATAAGAAGTGAACGTTACTTATACCTGGCCGAGAGTTCTACGAGCACTCAAAATGTGCAATCGATGTCTAATAATGTTGACCTAAAAAGCCATTTATGTGTCAGCCAAATTGGAAGCCAGATTACATTTTCAATATACAGTCAATGTTATACTATAGATCATACAAATCAATTTTAATTTAAAACATACACTCTTGTATTCTTAGGCGAGACAATGCAGATTAGTCTGTAGTTAAACATATTTAATAAGTGTATTTAGATGATTCTAATAATATACTCCACGCGAAGGTGGATAAGTTCAATTTGAACATGAGTCTTCGTATACTATTATGTATAAATGCTTTAAATTGTATAATAGGAATATTACGTTAGATTAGTACCAAAATTTTTATGGTTTATAAAGGTAATAAGGAAGATGCGTGAGATACAAATACAAAACAGTTTAATAGAATACATGATACATTTCCATCTATAATACATTTTTTAGATTTAATACACTATAAAACAGATGTGAACTCTCTAAGACGCTCCAAGATGGCGCCTGTATTTGTGTTTTTTAAATATTTGTTTTGTTACTGATATAAATTTTTAGGAGCCATTTTTTTTCACATTTATTGTAACGACATAATACATCGTACAATGGAAATATAAAAAAATTACTATAAAAACATAATTAAGATTATTGATTTATTATTATTAATAAAATATCGATTGTTGCTTGAAATGATTTCAATAATAAATTTGTACTGACTAAACAAAAAAATATACGCAACGCATATTCCATATTTAATTGACTATTTAACAAAAATCTTGGTACTATTTTCGTATTGCAAAGCATCTTTTAAATGTGCAATTTAAAACATAAAGGTTAGACGGTAAAAATATTTAATGGAAACAGATAGATGTTAAGTGTGTAGTTATTTAGAAAGCACCTACCTGAAGCTTATGACCTAGTTTATGTCTGAGCTCCTGAAAGTAATGCTCGTGCTCGGATACAATGTACTCAGAGACGGGCTTGTTGCGGCAATAGGCCTCGTACAGGAACATCCTCTTCTCGAGGAAGCGGCGGAACAGCGGGCCCAGCAACTCGGGCGTCTCGATGCACGCCTGCAGCTCGCGCAGGAACACACTGCACACACACATTGCAATCTTATAGCACACCGTATGTGCTACACTCGCCAGCTGCGTTACCACGCATAGCCATCGTAACTACTTGGGGATTTGTTTTTGCCAATTTACCATCGGTTTTAGCCCTCAATAAATTTATCCGTTACAAGCAACATAATTATAATAATATCAGTCGCAAGGCTGGCGCTGCGGAAATCTGCAATGCTCGTACTTTTATAAATACTCGAACCTATATCAAACAAGACGGCAAAATGCAATTATTTGAAGCGGGCACCATGTTCATGTGTTGAGTTTAGATAACTCATTTGGCCCTTCGTAATTGCATGTAGGAGATGGAACGATTTACAATAGTCCAATCAGCTCGAGTGCATTTATGATGTTTATATTTGTGAGATTGTATCGAGCGCCGAGGGCAAATAAGAGTTTGGCGAATCTGAACTTTCTGTTACGATGTTTGAATTTGTTTTCAAGTAGGTACACAGTTACAGACTAATATAAAACGATGCCAAGTTACTCACTCTCGGTGCCATTCATAAATGGCCTCGATGTTCCCGAATATCATACGATGACGTCGATCACGGAGACCGTCGGGCAGGGGCGGATCGGCGTTAGGATCCTGTACACACGTTGTCATGTTATTTTATGTAGATTATATAATTAGAATATTTTTAGATGTCCGTTTTAAAGATAACTGAGAAATTTACATTTTTAGAAAAGTAGTGGTAAAACTCGTATTTATTGGAAACTAGCTGCGCCCCTCGGTTTTACCCGCGTTAAGCATTGCAACGTAAAGCCTTCCTCGATAAATGGATTATCTTACACTAAAAGAATAGTTCAAATCGGTACAGTAGTTCCTGAGATAACCGCGTTCAAACAAACTCTTCAGCTTTATATTATTAGTATAGATAGTAAATTACCCCACTCATTATTAGATATTATAGATAACAGACTTTATATACATATTATGGATAATACAAAAGGAGAGTGAGACGAGAAAGGGAAAGAGAATTAGAGAATACATCTCTAATACATCTAAGGAGGGCACACAGAGAAGTAGATTAAATACAAACCCCCATGTGTTTCATATATCCGTCGACGATGAGGCGCAAGTCAGACACGTACACCTCCTCGGTGTCGTAGAGCTCGCGCAGCACGTACTCGCGCTTGCGCAGCACCCCCTCGAAGTCGAGGCCGGGCGTGGGCGGCTGGTCGTCGTCGTCGCCGTCGCCGCCGCGCGCCGAGCTGCTCGCGCCGCCGTGCTGCTCCTGACCACACACGTATACACACCACCTCAATGGTATGCCAAACTTTTGCTCATACCGTACCCATTACCAAAAAACATTGTAGCCCATGATATTATTTCATTATATTGAGTTAATTTCTTTTTGGAGCCAATTAAATTTATATTAAATCACTTCTTTTTTTCATAGCTGCACCACCACGGCATGGCATATGGTTTAGCTAATTTTGCGAGTAGACTTTCTAATCTAAATATTTTATTAATTGTATGGCCACATTAAATGTTTAATTTATTAGGTACTGGTATTGTGCTAAAAATACCGGAGTATAGAGTCGCTAGAATACCGACAGCCTTTACTGTTACATTACTTACGTAGTCTATAACCAATTCATTTATAAATACTACCTAGTGAGATTTATACCAACAAAATGAACTTCGAATATAATATTTAACAAAATATCAAAACATACCTACCACATCGAAACAACAGAAACTGAATTCTGCAGTTGCACATACAACTATTAATGCGTCCTATTCAAGTATTATTAAAAGCTGGTCTTACAAAACCAGAATATAATGGGCACTGGCTTTCTTTTTGTCCAGCCATGTAGCGACTTTTGGCGCATTTAACCTCCTTCGATTTTATCATGATATTTAATGTGAACGGATGGAAATAAATTAGGCGTAGGTAGGTATGTTTGTATTATATAAGTTACCAAGAAATTTTAATTAAGTTCGTTATAGGTAGGTATCTAATTTTGAAACATTCCTAAAAAACGGTACGACGTTTAGCTTTTTCATATTAGTTACACAATAAAGAATACAGTACATAGATTACGCAGCAAACAAATAAGGATTTAAATATATTACCGCGATAACTGAAAACTACAAGCAAACAGAAGTTATCTTGAATTGCACAAATAGTAATTCATACAAAAACACACTACAATATAGAAATGTTATGCATGCAGGAAATTACTAAACAAGCTGAATTTGTGACAGAAACTGCATCGATGATTTAAACAAACAGCAGAAAGCTCCGATAAACCCGGTGTGAATCAATGATCTTACAGCTTTACTGCAAGTAACTCTTAAAATATGCCATTAACGCACCAATTAAATCTCGTAACTACGTCTTTATTTGTTGTTCGATAATAGGCGCTAAGGTTTAATTTTACCTCAGCATAGTCGAATTAAAATTACAGCTGATACGATGACGTCAGAGCATCCGACGTGATGTGTACGCGGCATGTGTTCGATGATGCGATATTTAGCGTGGACAGTAAACAATTCTAAATGTGTATGAGTTCATACTTGGCAAAGAAATATGGGCCAAAGAACATCGACTTCGGCCGTGTAAAATATTTTGCGTATCTTATTCATAACGATCGAACTATCACCGAACAACAAACTAAAAGCAACATATCACACGGGGATACAAAATCCATGCACACTACATGCGTCTTTTTGAGCCGAACCATTTTTTCTTTAACGATCTGTTCGATCTCCGCAATGTCTGCCGGTCCACCGTTAGAGTCCATGGAATCCATAGCCAATGAGTTCTGAAAATGTCACCAACATGTCACCCTTTGGTTCTCAAAAGCACCTAAACGCACCCCACAGAGGTTAGTAACAAGTTTACAAAGGAGAGGGTAATTGAATTACACTAATCGTAAAGGAAGATGGTACACGTATCGAATATGGAACATAGAGAATATAGATAAACGGCAGTGAATTGTTAAAAACTTACCCGAGTAGTGGGCACCGAGGCGGCCGCAGCCGGAGTCGGCGCCTGCTGCAGCACGGGCGGGTCCTGCGCACATAAAGCACACATTGTATTTAATTCAACCTTCAACCCTTTTTATGTCCCACTCCCTACAACCGGGGAAGGCTTGGAGCATACTTCACCACGCCTCTCCAATGCGGATTGCTGAAGATAGGGGTTAGTGGCCAACCCGTGTCCGATGTTGTCAAACCGCCCAAAGGGCCTCCGACCAGGTTTAGCCACTGTTATCTGTCGATAACAACCGGGACAGACGGCTTAACGTGCCCTTCGAAGGACGGAAGCGCGCATGATATTTGCCCCTAGCGGTCACCCAGCCGAGTACTGACCGCGCTCGTGGTTGCTTAATACTGAGAGCGCTTGCGATCCACACTACCAGCGGGCCTATGCGCGCTTCAAGAATTGTATAATATGTTTATTTATTTACTAAATGTAATTATTTACGATAAACGACTTCTGCTCTTTATCTATTTTGGCAATGTATGTCGATAAACCATTAACTAATTCTGACATTAATAACAGCCCAATAAAATGGTAACTTTTTGACCATCAGCTTCAAGTGTTCTGAAATCATTCTTAATTTTTATTTAAAGAAATAGAAGATCGATAAGTGCTATATCTAATACATTAAAAATTACCCTAAAAATAAAGATTAATTGTGAAACAAGTAATGCTTGTTATAGTTGTTATCCACGATACGATATCCGCGACTAAATAATAGCTAATAAGAGTAATATGCTATAGATTAATATACTTTAAAATTATTTAAATTAAGCCCTAGTTAGGTACTATTACTACCTACTTCACTAACACCGTAGTAAGTGGAAAGCAAGACGTGCAGTTGAGTTTGAGTTTCGACTGACTCTGTGTTCTGACTGAATTCTGACATGATTCTGTTACTTTACCGTCACCGGAATATGATCTATCAGTATTTATTATACTAATGTACCACAGTTTTTGTTGAACGTCTAACGAACGTCGCTTATTAGATGCCCTCAAAACTCACTCAACTAGGCATTAATGCCAAAGGCTTCCCGTTTTTTCAACATTTCGCCATTATGTACAATGGCGGAATCTATGTAGATTCCGTTATATTTTAATAAACAGCCGAGCTAAATCGGTCAGGTGCTCAATATAATTGTATTTATCTATACTATAATAAAACTGTAGAAATATTTTTTCTGTA
>DWAV01000324.1:0-21607 GCA_018231305.1 Noctuana lactifera
GTTGATGATGATCATGATAACTTACAAATATCTAGTGAGATCCTCGATATCGACGAGCATGGAGTCCTGCCCCATGTGCAGCTCGTCGCGCGCCATCAGCAGCTTCACCAGAGAGTCGTTCAGCCACTCTATCTGCGAGTGCAGCTCGTTCACTATAACCTGATAAATTTCAACTTTTTGGTAAATAAACATTATATTGAAGTATCTAAAATTAAAATTATTAATATTTTTTTGAAATAGCCAATTACAGCTTTCAAAGAAATATATCAATATTTCTGACACGTGTACAGTGTGTAGGTACTTATTGTATAACCCACATCATGAAGTATATAAGTTAACCTACTTAGCTTAGATTCTTTGGAGGCCTTTTGAATTAAAAACTCTGTACAAGAAATTCTGTCAACTAACAGATAAGTAATGTTCGCAATCATAACAAAAACACAACACAATGACCATTGTTGTAGAGATTTTAAACGGTTGACTTGCGATTACTGACGTCAATATTATACTTCACAAGGTTGCGCAACGCGGTAAGAAATAAAGCTTTTGTACATTTGAAACGGGCATTATAGAAATGAGAATATTTAGTTAAGGTTCTGTTTATAAAACTTGCTTAAATTCTTTTGGGATTGTTTTAAACAGCTTAATTCTAATTGTTGTCCTGTGATCCTGGGTTAGATTCTCAATGTGGCAGCAGTTTAAATTAATTTCCAAAGTGGCAGATTTCTGTTCCCGGAGTATTAGTGTATGTGTCTTTGTGTGTCTATGGTACCCACAACATAGAAATAACTATACAATAGGACAGCAAAAATTAGCTGGAGCACATCCCAATAACAGAGCATTCGGCCCTGATTTTCAGTGAGTCCTACTATTTTTTAAAGTGATCGTTGTTCAGTAGTAGAGCAAACCTGCAGCTGAGCGATGTTCATGTCGGTGAGCAGCTGGCGCGAGACGCGGCGGCGGTCGGGCGCGAGCGGCACGCGCGCCTTCTCCATGCTGCGTCGCAGCATCTCCGTCACCGGCGACACTGCGCGGCTGCGTCGCTCGCGCTGCAACCATGGACAATGGACAATGGAGTACAATAATGGACTCATTTTTAAATACGACCTTATCACACATTTATTTATATAAGGTTAAAGTGTCTAATACTTTTTCTTCAAAAGAATGATTGCAGCATTCTTATCGACAAGCTCAGGCATTAAGGATAAAAGTTATTCTTAGTTCAAAAAACAAAAATAAACATTGTGGGTCATTGCCCTACATAAAATGTTTTGATGCGTTTCTATACAACAAACCAATATAAAGATGTTTTATAGGGACTGACCTAAACATTTTTATAAATTACATCCAGATGTAATTTATAAAAATAAATACAGAGCCACCTACTGGATGCAATGTGTATATTAAAAGTAATCCAGAGACTAATTCATACATTAGGTTATCTAGTAGTACTACTAGAGTACAAACACACTCTTTCACTTAATTTATAAAAGATATATCTTACCTCCATTTGTATACGGGCCATTTCTTTTGCCTGTGCTAAAGCAATCCTAGCCTCTGTCTGAAGGGTAGCTTGAAGGGCGTAGAAATCAGATTCTTTTAGCTCAATATGGTTCAAAGAATGTGTAGACCTGGACTTTGAAGGTTTCAATGAAAGTGATGATGGACGTAACTTTGCACCTAAAAAATTCAACCAATGAAAACAATTTGTACAGTATTCTCTATTTATTTATTATATATATTTTACATATTAGTATTAATATCTACAATAAATAAATTAATTACACATACTATTTATTTTTTATAGGGTTAAAATCAACAACATAATAATATACTTCTAAGTATGATATAAGAAAATAGCCCACTATACAAGCCACACTGTCATCAAGTGTAAAAGCAATTTTGCTCAATTGATAAAATAATTTTGAGAAACACAAGACATATTCAAGACAATATACAAAAATATCATAAAGTGAAAATAGAAGTTGAATAAATACTGTACTTCCAAGTATTTGTAAGGTGATAGTGAAACAAGCAAAATTAAAAATAATTTTATTTGAATAATACATGCGGTTAGTTAAAGATGAAATAGTAAGTAAATGCCAGTTCTAAGTACATCTATACTAACATTATAAAGAGGAAATATTTGATTGTATGTTTGTTTGTATTGAATAGGCTCCGAAACTACTGGACCAATTTAAAAATTCTTTTTGTAGATGATAGCTACATTCATGAGGAAGGTTATAGGCTATCAAGCATTACGCTGGTGAAAATGCATGGCACAGCTAGTATTTAAATAAACATGTCCAGTGTTATCAAGAACTTACCATTTTGAACTGTGTTTGTTTTCTCACATTTTGTGATATTGACAGACAAAGGTCTTGTCTGGTATGGGTGATTATAGCTAGACTTGCTGTAAATACTGGAGCGAGACAGACTTTTGCTACTACCAGAGAGACTTCTCTCTATATCTGATGCTTGAGATTCATTATCAGATGCTGTCTCGTTCATGAAACAAATTTGGAGATTCTTTCCTGCATGTACCACAACACAAAAGCACATTAACCACAAAATAGGGACAGAGTAAACATTTTTTGTTATTTTAGACACAAATAGATATTATAGAACCACCACCTTTTATTCAGAAAGTTAAGAAATACAAATTGTACAATAAAGTTATTAAATACATAGAGAGAAATGAAAAGAACTCATTGAATTATAAGAACACATGTTGTGCAAGTGAATCCATGCAATAGTTTAAAAAATTAAGTGAAAAAAAAAATTAATTTATATTTTACAAAACCATGTTATTAATATGCTCTCATATAAATTAACTTCCTTGTGTATAATAATAAAAAAACCTTCTATAGCTCATAAATTGTACTCAACATTTAGCATATTAATAATGTAAATAAGTTATCGTATTTAGCCTTCCAACTGCACAGGACCAAAAAAACGTTTGAAGATCAGTCTACTGGCAAATTCAGTCCTGTGTATCTTTAAGTAAAACATATTAATCTCCTTTGAAAATGCTTACATCCCTATAAAACTAATCTAATATCTCAACAAAGTGTTATAATACCATTTTGTAATCTAGAGTGGAGGCTTGGCTTCTTCCCGGGACGATCAGTGTGACCTAAGCTATAGTATTCATCACTCTCTGCTCCCATGGCCAACCTCTTCCTTATCTCCTCTCTGTCATTTCGTTTCTGAAAATAATAAACCTAATGTTAAATAAATCATTTTAAAAACAAAGTGTTATGTTATAAATTATTTATAATCGTTTTCTGTTAACATACTTCTCTATCATAGACTTCACAATGACTGATTGATACAATTTTAGTAAACCTATCCAGAATATTTGGGTTATTGTCTGTGAGTTTTGGCCACTCGATCTCCGTCAAAGGATATTCGTTACTCACAGCCCGTGGACTTAAAGCTAAATTATCACTATAATTAAACACTAGTGGCGGTGGAGGATCAGATTTTAATATTTTCGATTTAAACAAATAGAAGCTTCTTTTGAACCCAGACTTCTTTTCAGCAACGACATTGTTCGAAGATTCATCGGTTGTTTTACTTAATTTCCTTTTAATATTCGTTATTAAACTCTCAAACATCTTATAAATAATCAGTCTTTTTTAATTGGCAAGAAATATGGCACACTAATTTATGTTTCAATTTCGTAAACGTGGTAAACAAACAAAAAATTGTACTTTTTATCGTGTCCTGTCATATTTTGACATTTAGAGCAAGGACATTGACAAGCGTGATCTATTTTAACTTCCTGCTTTGCTTGCTTTATGGTTGGTTTAATTTAAATATTGTCCCCTTCATCCTAATCTTCACTTAATTGACTAGGTGAAACAAAAAATATAAAAATAAACTTACAAGACAACAGACGTTGTCCACTGATTCGTGGTTATCATATGTTATTGTATACAAGTCCAAAAGAAACCTTGTATCCTTTTTGTAGTGTCTTTGTTCAGAGTTAAAGTATGGCATCGACGCCATCACAGAACTTTAAGTCACAAATTATTAGTTTTAAATGTTAATTATGTAAGCCACAAGGTAGTTAAACGAGGTAGCACTCTACGCGTCACAAAGTAAGCCGCAATACTAACAGAACGGCATACCTGCACCGCTGAATCACCTTAGAAAGCTAGACCCACCAGTAATCACAAACGATTGTTAATTAACTGTATATGTACTGTATACAATAGGTGAATGCAACAGACGTGTATTCAAGTTTAGATCACGAATATACTTTAGTGGTTACCGTTATGTGACTTAGCGCCAGTTTTTGAATTATAAATCTGATTAGTAAACTTTTGGTGTGTAAAATTTTACTGTTTTTGATAGTTGTAGGTACCTACTAAAATTGATTGTATAAATTACTTATAATAATTAAAATTGTGTAATGAATAATTGTGCTCTGACAGGCCGTTTTATGTCTTTCGTCATTACTACTGTCACTTCTGGGCTTGGGTCTCCTCTCAAATATGAAATTTGAGAATGGTTTCACCACGCTGGCCAAGTTTCGGTTGGTGGACTTCACGCCTTTACACTATGCCAATACAATATGTGACGGTAAACTGTTAATATTGGTTACTTAACTTACTCGTCTCTCAGCTTCCTTTGCTGCCTTCAAATGATTTTCGATCGCGTCTAAATCCAATTTTGGTAACGCTGTCTCTATATTGTAAACATCAAAGCTATCTGAAAATTCGAGAAATATATTGACTTATAGTAGGTATAATACCTATATAATGACAGCTATACTTCAATAAAATTAACGATTCTCATTTACTTAGAAATGTAGGTATTTATGCTTACTTACCAAATTCATATTCCTTTAAATTTTCGTGTTTTCGGACGGATGGATTGCTTCGCGAATTATGAGCCGCATTTATATGACGATCCTTGGCTTCACTAAAACAAAAATTCATGTTAAATAAGCAATAAAAAATATATTTAAAACGTTTTAAGTTGATAGATTCGCCACACTTCATTTAAATTACTACATAATATATGTTACTACGTATGACTTGGGTACTGAAAGTGATAGAGGCAGAGCTATATCTGTTTTGCGTCAAATCTATTAAAAACTTTGTGTACACTACACGATGAGCTACCACCGTCAGTCAATTGATGCTCCAACTATTCCATTGGCACATTTGGTATCTGAAACGCGTTATGTATGTGCTTTACTGTAGAAATGAATTTAAGAGATGTAATGAGATAAGAACAGCAAAAATAGTAGAACAAAAAAACACCTTCTGCCAGTTTCTCTTTTATTCCTCTTGTACTGCAATACTTTTCGTTATGGATAAAGAAAAAAAAATAACTTATACATAAGTAGGTACAGTACTTACATTTGAGCAAGATTTTTATTAAAAATTGCGTTGATGCCGCTTTTGGCTTGTCTTCCATGCGTATTTTGGTTTTCTATAGTTGCAGAAGTTACAATACTACGACAACCAGCTGGACTAGTAGATATCCTGTTGGAATTTCGGTCAGTTCCGATTGCTTTTTTATTCTCTGTCCATAATTTGTCTCTGTCACGCATTTCATTCAGTTTGGGTATAATTTTCCTTAGTTCAGTACTTAATTGTTTTATTGTATTCTCAACGTTATGACTTAATGCTTCTGTGTCATAATCATTTTCATAAATAGTAATTTCATCTTTACCATCCGATAAAATAGCATCAGTAATCTTATTATTGGCATTATCTTCTATTAATAAAAACTTAGGCCTATTTAAATTCATTTCTGTTCTGGAGTTTGTTTCATTCTCCGCATTCATGTCTACAGTTTCTTTTTCAAGATCCTTTGCAACATTATTGGTCTCAGATATATCATCAATTTTATCGCAAACGTCATTTTGTGTTTCCACTAGTTTTTTAATGACGTGGTTTACTACTTCACTAATGTTATTAATTGTACTTTCTATAGGTTGCGTAAATGTGTCCTTGATATCTTTTCTTAATTCCTCTAAATCGTCTTGTATATTTATGTTATAGTTTAAAAGTTGTTTTATTTCATCTTCAATTTCTTTGTTAAAGTCGCCTATTATATCTTTTGTATGGAAATTATTTTCAATATCTGTTTGAGAACAACAATCATAACTACTTAAGTCAATGTTGTTGTTGTTGTTAGAAATAGTCTTTAGGAGATCTGGAATCTCGCTCTGTGTATGGCTGTCAGTCACGTCGTTCAAGTAAGATAACTCCGTAGACGCTTTTTGTATTTTTGAATTATTACATTTATTATTATTTATGTTATTGTTGTTATAATTTTTAATGTCAACGGATGTTTCGTTTCGATTTGTTTCTACGTCAGTACTCTCAGTATCAAGATCGTCATCGGTCATGTCATTTTCTGAGTGATAGAAATTTTCTATTGTGGAAGAGTAGTCCTGCATCAGAATAAAAAATAAATAGGAAGGAATAATATTTTAATGTAAACTATATAGATAAATGAAATGTGCGTTGTTAGTAATATTATTTCTGTATATTTTATATGGATATTAAAACAATGAAAAATCTATAAGAATAAGATAAGATTATTTGCTACGTATACTGGATCAATTAATATGCTATTCTTAACGAAACTAAGTACAATATAAAAACCCAACGCTTAGTTATGCTAACGTACTGGGGCTTCCATATTATGGTCGCGATTGAAAGTCACACTTCATGGGTTTCTCGCCCTTAGGGAAATTTTACCTGTAAAGTATGCGCTAAGTGTTGAAAGCCGGGATAGTTAGGATTTACTATCCCCCTCGGTACGGGCTTAGTACCGTTTTCAGACATTTCATCTGTATCAGATTGTTCCAAAGTTCTTTCATCAATAAGTACCGGAGAGTCAGCATTGGCTAAAACAAAAATATAAAAAAAAGGAAATTACACCGTAATTATACATAATATACCTATTTACCCTAATTTTATTATGTTTTGCAGTCTACGTATACGTACATAAAATGCTTTCCCGAGCTATGGATATATTCCCGTCTTCCTCCAGATTACTTTGAGTGTTATTGATTTTCGAATTTATTATGTTACAGCTTTGCGTATTTATTCGATACTGATTATTGCAAACTGTTGATTCCACGTTTCGTTCATATGTTGTTGTTGTATGTTGAGTATACTCCGTTTTATTACTATTAGTACTTTTTCTCTTATCAATTATCTTTCTATTTTCTCTTGAATTGTAAATAGAGTTATAATTACAATTGTAGCGTATATTGTCATTTACTACACTTTCTTCAATTACGTTTACGTTCGTCGAAAGCCAACTTTGATTGTTATCAACGTGGCTACGATGTAAAACTTCATTTTGATCGCTCGCGGCCACGTTGCCGTTGTCAGTAGTTTGGTTGATCCTCATGATTTTCTGCGAAAAATAAAAGTAAATGTTTGTAGAAGACTTGTTTATAACTTTTATAACCTTACTAAATACTTATACCTAACTGAAGGCTAAATAACATAGATGTAATAATCTCATAAGTGACCATAATGAGTCCGATGGTAGATACAATAAACGATCATTCAAATCTATTTCTTATAACATCTGATAAGAATCAAAATTTAGCTACCAACTGCCATTATTCCATATTACCAAGGTGTCCTACTCCACTTTCCACTAATCCACTCCACTAATCTTCTTACTCAAGCCGTCCTCTGGCCATGAGGGAAGTCAGTGCCCTACAATTATTAACAGGACTTATTAACAGGACGCCGAATGATAAGATTACGATGTATGAATAAATTTATTTATTGCTGTAAACGGTTAGAAGCTACGGTATTGCTTTCGTACTTATTTTGAGGGTCAAAGCGTTGGTTTATCGATTTTGCTATAGCTAGTAGGTATATAGGCACAGATATACAAACAGCTATCGTCTAACCTGACCCTGATACTACAAATAAAATAATGCTATATTGAATAGGCAGTCTATTTATTTCGATGATTTCTTGCTTTGCCAATATACCTAAATAGACTTAATTATGCAATGATTATATCAGGACAGAAATTAAGAGACATCGTCACTGTCCGTTGAACTTTTTAATTGCAACTTCTCATAAAAGGAGGTCAGCTAAAAGTAGTTAGTGAAATTTTAACTACGTTGCATGTCACGTAGCTCATTCGCCGACACCAGCTCTTCAGCTTTGCATTAAAATACAGACGGACGCAACTAGCGAGCTAACACCCCAACCGTGAACCTAGGATTTGCATCAAAAATCCTTATTTTATCTCCATAAAAGGCATTTAGATACCTCGCATGAGTTTTACGCGACAACCTAGTTTTTACCCTAGTACCTCTTCCACAAGATAGTAAAAAGTGTATTTTAAATCCATTTCTATATGTAGGGAAAACTATTTGCCAAAACGCTCGTCTTTAATTAGTTCCCGATTAATCTGTTAAAAAATGCTAAACGCAATTCCTTTTGAACGCAATTCAATGCATCCTTTGTAAGCATAGGTTTATCTTCTTAGCAGCACCACATGTTGACCAGTACAAAATGCCGTCTGGCATTAAATCCGCCGTTTGTACCTTTTTTCTAAGGTTTTTCAATAAATGTTAAATAAATAAATAAACGTAACGATTGAACGAGATATCCATCTACCATGTGCTTTCATGTAGTATTTAAAGCTTTTAAACAGAATAGTTTTCTTATCAAATAGCACCCGTGCCTTCCCCGCCCTTCCTACGCTTGAACAAACACAAGTAGAAATGAGTCGAATACATAAAGTTATATAATGTACAATCCCAGAAAACCAACTTCTGAGATAGCTGGTATATTTAATTAATTTAATTTTGGCATTGAGTCGAAGTAACGTTCTTCACTAATTTCGCGGCAAGATATAAACAGGATCATCTTGACGATCCTTAATTTAAACTTTCTATTTCTTGAAAAGAAGCTAAACAGATATTTTGTTTTAAATTTTAAAGTAGGTACATACAAATATTTTACTTGTACATAGTTTTTATTTAGTTATTTAGTCTTTATGTTACAAATCTTAAACAAAAGATGCATAAGGGGGATTAATGCCATACGGCATTCTCTGACAGTCGACTTGTGGTGCTGCTGGGAATATGAGGTTAGGTCCTTTTAAGTACAATAGGTACAAAGACAAAGACAAATTTCATAAAATAATAACTGTTTTTGGTAGTTAATTATTTTATACGTTAGCAACGTTTGTTAACCCACGTATGTAAAATATGCCTAAGTAACGAAATATCTGCTGCTCTACATTTTTTGTGAATAGGAAACCTACATAAACATCATATTATTATCTTCATAAACTCTACTCCAGACGTACAAAATAAACATTTTTGCTCCGGAAAATTATGCTGTAGTTGTGAAAATCAAGTAAGAAAAATATCTGAATTGAATCCCTGCAGTGAAATTTCTACGAGGCTCAGCGCGTCGTCAGTCGCCAGCGAACAGGCTAACGGCAGAGTAGGGCGCGCTATATGTACGTACGTGGCTGGCAGCCAACAAATTGATTTTTTGCCTATCCTATGGCCGTCCGTAATCCACTTATTAATCCCTTCTCATTCAGAACCGCTTTTTCTAACCAAAATCCCTTTTAACGTATAATGGAAATGTTGAACAATTCGTAGCTTCAATAGATGGGTATATTTGTTAATTTATTTAATCAAATCGAAAGAAACCCAGATATAGTAAAATCAGTACAACATAAAACATAATAAACGAAAGATAAAATAACCTAACCTAACTTGTAAGTCATATTTATTACTTACTCACTGCTGTGGTTTCATTATTGAACTTGAAAGGTCCATTACATTTATTTAAACCTTAACAGGAACTTACAACGAGACATCAAATTGCGCTTCTTGAAAATTGCTTTAATACTTTCGATGAAAATTGCAATTATGATGGTGAGTCAAATTATCACAAACACATTTTACTTCGGCTTTCCTTAGAGGTCTTATTTTTTTTTTTTCATTATAACTATTGTTTAACAATACCTACTCCGTAAAATAAAATAGGAATTATATACGCTAATCGGTGAACGGTCATAACCTTTTGAAAATCTCTTTAAAAGCAATAACACTTTACGATATTGCCTTATAAGCTTACGAGTAACTGTAGCTTGAAATATTCTAAATTGCTTTAGTTGGTAACAAAATACCTACGCTTGTTCTTCAACATTGTGTCCCTTGAGTGCAAAGATTTTGTATCCTAATAATCTCGTCGAACGTAGTAACAAAATAGAGCCATTTGCTTTTATATTTGTACGTTTATGTTTTATAATTGTACGGCCATAACGGTCTTTGTTTAGTGTTAGCAATTTAACGCAAAATGAGAACCTTCGTCCTTTCTGGAAAAATAAACAGGGACAACCTCGCCACTGTAGAACAAATTTAATTATATTCAAATAGTTGTTTGAAAATTTCAATGAGGATTGACACTTTAATTTTATTAAACTACGTTTACGTTATATAGGTACCCAAGTACAAAGTATTGCAACTTTTATACCTATTTCAGTGCCTACCTACACAAGACTTGGCCGTAAAAGTATTGTGTTCGACATTGACTGAAAGGATTTATATTCACGCAAGCTTTTATTCTCACGACATGGCATGCCTTACTAAGTTGTCTTGCGATTTATTTTTATTGACCGCTTTCTTTGTAACGTAAGCATGACGCGTAGATTGTGGGCGGATAGGTAGGAGTACGTATTACTATGTATAATTGTGTACGTATTGTATATGTATATTTATGCAAAAATTAGCATAAAGTCTATTGTTGAGTTGTGAAAGTTAATTCTGAATTAAATTACAGTTTTATTGTACATCTTCCAACTTATTATTTTGTTCCGCTTGTGTATAAAACCGTTCTATATCATTTTAATGCACGTTTATGTTCAACGCAATTTTTAAAAAGTAAATTGTATATTGTACCGACTTACACACATTAAAAAACGTGTATTTGATTTAATAATTTCTTCATAAAATAAAATAAACCATTTGAATTAAATTAATAATATTAGATTGAGATTTGTATGCAATACATGTACCTACTGTATGACAGAACTGCAAAATTTGTATGAAATCTCTTCGCCAGAAACTATATTAATTAGGTACGGACGATGAAATTTATGATGCAAAAGCAAAGTACACTTAAGTTTCGATGTCAAGGACTTATTCTGTACTGTAGTGGCGCTCTTGCTGCACTAAAGTGCTTAGCATTAGTTTATGAATAAATGTAGGCAACATTACCGGTAAATGTAAATACTATGGTAAATATATTTATTTTGGAGGAATTCAACTACCAGAAAAACTTACCGATGTAGAGCATATGCATTTGTCAACTATTTATTTATCAACTACTTATAAATTCTGAACAGACTATGGATATACAGAAGAGTTACAGGATGGTAAAATATAATTTAATGTGAAAAAACATTCACAAACAACGATTTTTATCACGCTTGTATTTACCTTACAAGAATACAGTACCTAAGTATTTCTATTTAGGTTCCTGGTGGAGCCGCTGGTAACTTATCTGTAGATTCAAATAGCTGTTGAATTATTTTATTATTTATCTAGTTCATTAAGAAATGGTTTTTTCTAGCGATGGAAGTGTATTAGGCAGCTTAATGATGAAACAGAAAAATATATAGATTATAAAGCTTAATACCTACATATAAATGTAACATAAATATTAGAAACCCTTGGCATCGGATGCGGCCAGTGGCGTTTAACCTATCTCCGTAAAACTTACTCAAGGATGAGGCCATCAATTAGTTAAATTTAAGTGTTGCGACGTTACGACCAATGGTTACCTATACAAAGGAATATTACAACGTTAATAACTGCCAAGTGCCACGCAATGGCTGCGACGTCAAATGGAAACCGATCTCATTACAAGACCTTTTTGCGATGTATGTAGGTAAGGAAGAATGTAAATTGCTACTATAGGGTTGCGTTCAACGTATAATGTTCTCTTGGGGAAACAAATACCTCTAAGCGTGTTCCTTACTCGTGATATTAGAATTTGCGGCATTCGATGGGCCACGTCGTGTACGTATTGATTTTCGACGCGTCCCGTGTGAAACTCCTAGACTAGAATGGTCACACCATAATGAACTCGGAAACTACTTAATAAGCTTCCGATATACCCAAAAGAGGTCTAAAACTATTAAAAAACTAAAAGAAAATGAACTGTGATTTAAATGCTGAATGTACCTACGTATATCCAGAATGGGTAGCTAAGCTAAAATATATTATACTTTCGTTCTTTGGTCCTAGTATTTTAATTTTATTGTCTAATTTTTAGAATAGATCACGTTAAATACAAATTATATTAGCTATCTTACTTGTATACTCAGAATGTCACAGTTTTCTCCCAGTAGGTATATCATGTAGGTAAATACACACACGATATTTTTAACACACATTAAAATTACATTACAAATAGCTCCGCGGAAGATGCATCAAGGTTCTATATATTATTATGTCCATAATTACATCTTTAATCTGTTCTTCTTATCTTAGTACCTACTCCATTCATAAAAAGTTGCATTTCAGAGCACATCGTGAACTTGAACTCCCTATATCATATTACTAGTTAAGTACGTCGTGGAGGTATTTGCCGACACGAACAGTAATTGAAATTGGAGTGACCCGCCGCACCCTCCGCCCTTTCCTCGTCGTTAATAGCTTCTACAATGATGGATAACTCAAGCTCGGAGTTCCAACACTACGAGCGACGGTTCGGTAAACTCACACACCGGTATAAGTTAACCACACAACCACATAAATATTAGTATACTAGCCTTATTACGCCTTCGCAGTCGAATATTTTAGGTACATAATGTAAACTTAAGGCCGAAGGTCGGAGTGGGCAAAAGAAATACTCGTATTTTCTCATCTTCCCCCTCAACTAAAGCTTTATAATCTTTTTAAGTAAAATATGGTTATAGTGCTATCTTTGGCAACGTTATCAAAGGCATTATCTATTCAGCAGTACCTAACTAGTATAGGTACCTTCTAGCGTAATAGATTGATTTTAACCGTAGAAAACATTGTCTAGTCAATCATGGCAGCAAAAAAAGCGAAAAATATTGGTGTTTGTGTATTAGTAGAAGTGGTAGTTAAGAGTTTTGGAGTAGTGCGATTAAAAAAATACTTTTACTTAATAGTCTCCAAAATTCCTTCGAGGCCAACCCAGTTGTATGACATTCATGAAAATCTAATGGACGCTAAAGAAAAGTAATTAGATTATCTAATCAAACTTTTTATGTCGGCATTACATTTTTAACCTCTTACACTAAATAAATAATATCTATACGCAAATATTTATCCTAATCTTGTGTTTGTTCGCTAACATTCTAAAACATTAGCAGTATGTTACTAACTTATTATGTTATCTCACATAATATAAAAGGTCATTTCTGAGCAACCCCTTTACATCTTCATTTCGCGCCCCTTGTGCAAGTGGGTGCTAAAAATAAATATTAATATCTGTGCCCAACGTGCCACTTAACCCCAAAGGCAGACGGATACCTATTGTAGTGTCTAATCTCAGGTCGACCTATAACATTTTATGCAACAACTTCTTTTATGTATGGGGCGGGGCGTTGATCATTTGAATTTAAGTATTTTGATATATTTTATTCTATATTATATATCATACGTATATATATGTATGTACCTACTGTTGTTTTGTGTATTTAAAGTATTTTATTATTGGCGTTATATGTTTTATTTGAGTTCTGAAACTTTATTGCTTTGTTTACACCGTCGCAACTACTTCAGCTGCAAAACATCACGTTTTGCAATGTTCCTGTTTTTTCTAACGGAGTCCGATAAAAATAAAACAATATAAAACCACAAAAATGCCGTTATCTTAAAAAATCCCATACAATAAGAGTTTTAATCTTCCTTGTCACTAAATAATTTACCGCAGAGAAAAGTAATCATAGTAAACGAGCACAAGTGTACACAGTATTTTAATAAAGCGCTCAAATCATGCTTTCCCTCGAGTCTTTTTGGAGACGTTTTAGACGTTTAAGTTACTCGTGATCTACGAAATATTGTGTAATCATTAAATATTTGTACGTTTAGTTCGCTTGCTGCGTTTAAAGGAATTGAAGTTGCGTCAAAAATAAACCTGAAAATACAACACCAAAAAAAAAATACTTTGACGAATTGACAACCGCCTCCGTTATCGACTAAAAATTGTACAGTGTTTTTTAAAAGTTATTAATTAGTTTATTTATTATCAACACAATTAAATCTTTAATCCATTTAATAAGTAAAGTTCAAGCTGACAATAAAGCAACCCATGGCAAATAAACCGTAAGGACCCCAAATAGTCTTTACGAGCGCCGTAGTGCTTTTACGCCGCCGACTAGCCACTGTTCAATCGATGTTATAGCACATCGATTTACTTACCCTGTCTGTACTTATAAACTCATTAAACCATAGTTTCGTATTAAGGCATCATCTGCCTACATATTGATTTTGTAGAGATATTACTACCGCGTTTGTCCTAGACCTCACATTATATCCGTGCAATAATGAATACCTAAACTACTCGTATATACATGAAATAAAACATAGTGTTTTGATTCAGACATTTTGTATGTAGGTAGGTACTCGTTACGATAAATATGCTCTACATTCAGCTTCCGGATTGTTGTTTTTAGAGGAAATATGCTCTATAAAACTCCAACACAATAAAAGGAACTATACCTTTCTAGAATACTTTCTTTAGTTTATGTAAATGCATGATATACATAAATAATTAATATAATATTGTTAATCAATATCAACTGATATCTAGTGTTCTATTTCCGCCTGGTTATTTTGTTATCACGAACATATCTTTTGACTTTATAGGCATTTATTGCCAAAATTTAATCCAAAAACCGATACAAATTAACAGGGTAACAATGTAGTGTGTTTGTAGTTAATGCAAAAAACAAGTGTGAGGTAGAAATACCATCAAATTTGGAAATCGTACCTGTAAAGGACGCCATCCTGGTAATAGGAGCGCAGTCACTGAATAATAGATGCAGCGAGCAAGGTTATCTGTTATCTTCGCGAGCTACAATCTATTGCGGTGTCACGTCGTTCCCGATTTCACTATATACCACCGTTCTATGAAAAAGCTTTACGTCACTTAGACTAACGAGGTTATAGTAGAAGGAATGGTTAGGCGGTGGGGGCGAGAATATAACGAATCGTGCGACGTGCACCCCGGGCGGCGGTCGTTGCAAAGTGATCGCGTGGCGTTCGCTCGGAGCACGCACCCGCCGCCCGCCCTCGCCCGCCGGCTGCAGGCTCGGGCGGCTTTCACAACGAATGCTATTTTACAAACATGTTAGAACTTCGGTTACTATTTTTTTTTAATATCCGTTATTTTTCTTATTTTTCGTTACCTACGTAAAGTTCGCGGAAATAAGAATTTCTGACAGTAGCACTTATAAAATGCGAACAAAGATGGCAATCAATAAATTACCCTTTGTACTGACGAAAAACTAAACACTGATTTCATTCTTATAAAAGTACATTACAAAACTTTATTACTGAATTCTACTTAACTCATTAAATATGCCTACTTAAGTACTAAGTTCTACCATCCTACACCTTTTAGAGATCCACTTTTGGGCATAGGTGTCCCTACGTATCTAGTAACAATTTCTTGATAAATAGGTACTTTTAATTGAAATACAAGCAAAATAACTAAAGGATAAATAACCTGATAAATTTAAAGCTATCTACAAGCTGAACGCAGAAGACCTCTGACCTCACTGATTGGTGGCCTGTCTGCACGCTTACCTAGTGTTGAGTGTTTACGAGTTTAGCTTTTAATTATGACATGATTTCTCTTGAATATACGTGTTGAAATATGCTTAAAATAAAAGCCGTCCCAAATATTTGACTGTATTTTCCTATATACATACCTACTATAGTACATTATGTAGTATAGAATAGAATAATATGATGTTAATATATTTACTATTAGTTTATGAATAAAAAACTCTGAGGTCGTGTGAGATCGTCATTTTGCAATTCAGAAATAAAAAAAATACATATACAGCCGAACACAGACCACCTCCTTTTTGAAGTCGGTAAAAACATAGAATTTTGTATAAACATAATATTAAGAGTATTTGAGCAGAATTAAACCAGCTTTATAAGCCTTGCAGGTACATAATAGACCAATGAACTTGCTACTAACTCTCATTGTAAAAAAGATTCGATCGAAACCGTAAAGAGATGTCGCTTCAATCGCTGAAAACTTTGCCATGGCTGAAATCAGAATCAACACTCGAAAGTTGAAAGGTTGGCTCTTGTAAAGTCTTTTTAACTGAAGGCAGATGTCGCTACCGTCTTAGCACATTACGGGTTTTATTAAATTGTGTAGTGAATAGTTTCGAGGAATTGTATTTTCTATTGGAATTTTCTTTTTTATTAGACTATACTGATAATTGACGTATATTATAAATGTAATAAGAACAAAGAAAAAGATATATTTGTGATCTAAGCAATAAATTTTATAACTAACCCGTAACTGTACTAAGCAACATAGTTAGTAGGTACGTACAAATAAATTACAGACAAGTTAATTTGCAGTTAAATTTTTTAAAATACATAAAACAAAAAGAAGCTTCGTTAATTCTTAATACAAAAAATTTTCCTGCCTGTACTTTATAAAAGAAATACCCGTTATTATTGGAAACCTATTAGATTGAAACATAAAAGATAAAATATTATTATTCAGGTCACGCTCCCGTGGCCTCTTGTCAACCTATAGCAGCGAAACTAAGAGGTGGGCAGTTTGAAAAGTAATGGTTTTTAAATTTCGTAACTCCAAGAATTCTTTTATAAAAGTTTTAGCTTTAGCTATAATTCTATTATAGAATAAAAAATAAATTAAACGGAATTTTGAAGTAGGTATTATTTATTTTCTTGTTACTGGTAAAAAACAAAATGCTAATTTAAATGTAAGTAATTTAAAATTCTATTGAACGTAAAGTAAAACGAAGCATTGTTGTTTTTAGAGTAAAAGTTAGAATGTTTTTATTTGTAAACACAAAGATATTTTCATATTTTTTATTTATCATTTGTGCTTACTCATGAGTCTCATAATTTATTTACCTCAATAAAATTAAAATTGTGTATTTTACAGACATAACTCTAATCGTGTATATAAATCACCCACCTCTTCTGAAACAAGAATGAGTAGACGAATAAAAAGAAAGTTAACTTTAGACACCGGCTTTTTGAACAGCGCGGCTTAACAAAAAGCAACATGAGAAATGGAAGTAGAGATGAGATAAACGATTTGAATCTCTACGTAATGCGACATGCGCGCCGTAGACAAGCTACGAATTCTGCTACGAACACCGTAAAGTGTAATCAACACAAGTGGCGTTTCATTTAGGAATTGAATTTTCTATATTTCATCGTTTCAAGAAGCTCTTTAATTATTATAATTAGTATAGTTACACGTTAAAAGCGTCTTTACGAGCATTTTGTGAATATCATGAAAATACATGAAACATAAAACATGAAGAAAGAAAGATTTTGAATATCTTTGAATGTAATCAAAAATGTTATAACGACGCCATAAAGCTTTGAAACGCGTAGCAATCCCATTACGTCGCCTAACTGCCTAGAATCTTGCCCCTTCAGTGGTTGGATCGATGGCGTGCGGCTACAGCCCATTTATCATATGACACCGAAGGTACTTTTACACATTAATTTGTAGACATTCAAAGAAATATTGTCAAATTAATACTCGTACCTACTCGGAGTAGAGTTCGTGTATAATGTTCAATGTTTCTGTCACTGGCTGTGAAATTTAGTACGGCGTAACTATAAGGTGTTATTTAAAAAATAAAATGTCATCAAAACTTTTACATACTATTCTTTTAGTAGGATGATACCACTGAAAATGTATTTGTTACGTAACGTAAATAGGTGACCTATATAGGGAACATATGAGAAGCGTTGTCATTGAAAAGACAACTTCAATTCAGCTACTGTTTGCTTGTTCTAGGACTTTCAGCTTTGAATTGACCTAGATGCATCGGTAGTTGTGCCGGAAATATAGTATTAAAAACATTTTATGACATAGACTACAATAATGTTACAAGTTTGACTGCAAATCTTTTTGCTGGGGATCTCTCCTGTACTGTATGTCAAGTGATAGTGTGAAGAAGTTTCGGGGTCTTGCGATGTTAATTTTTCGACAAAATTGAAAATATTGATGAAGTTTAAAAAAATGAGGTTTAATTTATTCCGCTAACCCACCTAAGCTGAAACCTAGTTTGTAAAATGCTATTGTTTTCAATAAAGTGAAATCGATGAAACACGTATAAACACCATATTATTATGTTTACCAAGTAGGATGTTTATTTGAGTTCGTTTTTAATAGATATATTTCTTAAAATAGTTCCATTTCTTACGAGATATATTAGATAGATTAATTCATAACATTCGTTAAACGGGGAAACATAGTTTATACGCATGCATATGCATACTGATATCTTAGTATACTGGTATCTCAGTATAATAATAAAAAATATTTTTTTTTAAATCTAGTGATCTAGTGATATCTACCAAAATGGCGGCATTTGACCGACGTTTTATCATTATATTTACGTAATAATGCCTAATATACCTACATAATATGGGGCTTAAAAATAATGAGCTGTTCCTCCCAATGGGCAAATGGAATTACTTTGTTAGGGCTCCCTTACTTATAATGAAGGGTAAACTCAATTAGCAAGATACCCGAGAATTGTTTAGAAAGGGAAAACGTACCAGCAGATTTACGTTTCAAAATACATATAGATCCAAATACATAAATAGGTAGGTAAGTATATAACTGGAGTAGATACATTTTTTTAATTTTGTATCATACTCGAAGGCGTAGCTTAGTTGCTAACCCATTCAATAAAATTTTCCTTCTTCGTATCACCATAAATACTAGTTTTGATTGAAAATATACTTACGAAAACCACATACATTACACGCTACACTACGTTGGCATGGAAAGCACAAAACGACACAATGGAAAATTCGAATGTCGAAAAAAAGAATATTACCTTTGTAATGGAAATGCGCCGAGGGAAAAATCAGGTCGCCTTTGGATATTGTACTTTGTATTAATGTAAACTATAGTAAATATTGAGCGTAAACGATACAAAAGCACACAAGTACCTATCTAGTTTAATTGTATTAAACAGTTAAGTTTTGGAAATATTATTAAACCTATACAACTTTACTGTCTGTTTTTGCACAAGGCACATTTCTAGCTTTTTAAATTGAAGTTGGTATTCATTTTTGCTAAAAATAATGTAGCTCAGACAGCGTGGGCTGTCTATCTCTTCGTGGGTTTCTACTGGAGTTCTTACTTCCCCACTACGTAGGTACGCACGGGAACACCCCCTATCCTTCGCTTAAGCCCGTTTACGGAGATCTGAGGGAAACATAAATAGATCCTCTGACACCCGGCTCTCCCACTACGGATCCAGAGAAGAGAGTGTTTCGTGCGTCTTCGTTTCTGAGCATGAGTTTGAGCAGTGCGGAAAGTGAGAAGTAAACTTCCGTAATTAAAAGTGCTCGCTAGCCCAGGGTGGGCAAAACAGTAAGTTTATCTAATACAAATATTTTATAGAACGATATCCGGGCTATTATGATGTTCCCATCACGACGACAACCAGTAGCTACTACCGGTTTTATTAATAGTGTTTTTACATTTATTATGTTATTTATACATACATGTGCTTTATACACTATTAAATTGTTTGTGAAACAGTAATAGATTTTGCCGCATTTTATTATATAAGCTTTTAGTCTGTCCTTGAAGGAAACCCAAAGGATATTATAGGAAACCCGAAATTATCAGTATTCAATTATTGTTTTGTAATTAAGAATGTAAGTCACGCGTAACTTTGGATATAAGGTAAACCTTCATTTAATTTCTTTTCGTAAAACAAAATTATTCCGTCTACCCTTGGTATTCGTAAAAATCTTATAACTGCAAACCTGTAATATCTTTACAAATTCATCATCATCATCAATCTAAATCAAAGCATGTTTCAAAAGATTTAAAAATTTTGCTTACATTTTTAAATTAATAAATTTTATTTAACTATGATAACGTTATTATATTAAATACCTAAGATAAATCGGAGCCTTAAAATAAACCAAATCCGTAATTCACACAGAGTCCAACAGCCAAAAGAAAATATGTATAAAATAAATGAAGGCAATAAAGATATCCAAGTCCTTACCTTCTGGTTATAGCGCAATCCTCTAATTTACATAGACGACGTACTCAACGAAAACGATCGCGGAACGAAAAGAGAATAGAGTAATAGGAGACGGGCGCATCGCGTAACCAATGCGTCCCTACTAACGCTTCCCGTCCCGCCCGGCGCCCGCACGCGCCCGTCGTAGCCTTGCTCTACGTAGCTCCGTGGAGCTACGAAATTGAGCCACTTGTTCCAGCAATCCAGCATTTTAACAACACTTGACTTGCGTTACAAATAAATGACGTCATTTTAAAACTAAAGAACTTTTTTTTGGAACAGTATGATTTATTTTTGGAATATTGTTTTCGCGTGACAGGTATTTCGACAATTTGTTCGTAATGGTAAGCATTGGTTATGTTTATAATAGATTATATACATTGTCTAAAAAATACTTGATTCTTAGTAAAATAAATTAAGGTTTATTAATAAAATAACTTGAAATTTGAAATATATGACATAAATTGCATACCTTAAGGCAAAAAGTCTACAAATAAAAATCAAAACCCAGACCGAAAACGGAATTATATCAGTTTATAATAACCTCTACCCCACCGGAAATCGAACCCAGGACCCTTCGGATGTCCGGCGGCATCGTAATGCACTACACCAAACGAGTTCTCGTTACACGGTCGTCATATGGTTTTTCGGCCTCATTTGTTATTATAACACAAATTAAGTAGGTAGGGTAGGTATATACTATTCCACTACTATCTTTAATATTCAGTGAATAACAACAAAGCGAAAAATATATCGACGGATATAACAGGCCCTCTTCGTTTCGTTCGTTTAGCTCCTTTTGAAACCCCACGATATAACCATTCGGATGGAAACTCGGATAATCCTAATATCTAAAGTTCCAGCTACGTGAGTACCTATGTACGCTTAATTTTTCTTAAACCAACGTTACCATTTTTCTATATATTTCTATTTATAATAAGTGCGAACATAGGGGAAGGAAAGGAGGGGGCCGGTTAGGTATTTAACAGTACACTACCAAGTGTAAGGTCTGATTCTTAATAACATAAGATAATGTCAATCAAAGATAATGTAATTAATGTGTTATTCTAAGTTTATGGTATAAATTTGTATCGCGCATAGCCCTAAATATTATCACGTTAGATATTAGATTTATTCCCTTATTCAAATAAGTGGTTCAATTATCAACTTTTTAATTTTTTTGACGACCCGCGTAGTTTATTGGTTACCACGCCAGTCCACCCATCGAAGGGTCCCGGGTTCGATCCCCGGCGAGGCAGAAATTTAAATGATGAATTTATATTTGTGTTCTCGGTCTGGG
>DWAV01000325.1:0-21606 GCA_018231305.1 Noctuana lactifera
TTATTTACCTATGGCTTTATCACTCTACTCAATTCTTTAAACTTCTTAATATTTTTTTATATAAAAAGTAATACCTTCTTTTCTAATTTATTTTCTTTGATACAAATATTATAAAAAGTAAGTAAAAAAATGATATACTTATTTAGGCCCATGAACCACCATGAACGCTGCTTGACTCGCTTTATGGCAAAGTTATGCTACGACGTCTTAGACTGTCGTGGCAATATACTTTATACCTAATAAATAAGTGCTAATGTAAGTAAAATAACAAAATGACATCCGTATCTTTTCATAGAAAGTTCCATTTATATAGATAGTGATCGAAAAACAATCGTAATCTTGCAGGATTTACAGTAATATCTATCTTATTTGTTCTTTCCCAAAAAGATTCCAGAACCCTCGTCAAGGCGGATTTGTTAACTGAAAAAATGTACAATTTGGTTTGTTATATATTGTTGTGTCGCCTTATTGAGAAAGACATTTGAGACGCTAGACTATAAATGAATTGCATAAAAGCCCGTTAGTTTTTCTATATAGACACATATTTTATTCGTACTGGTACATTTAACTACTAAAGCATTGACTACTAATTTCTATTACAGTTTTAATTAAACGATGAAATACTCCATTTGAATTTGAGAAATTTACTGATGTGCACCGTGTAACTCAATAGAATTATATTAAAACAATGTAGGTAGGTATTAATAAGGTAAGTAGGATGAACATTAAGTAAGTATTTATATTTCAACCTAACCAACAAGCTACTAATTGTTTAACGTAATAGACTACATACTTTTAAAACAGTTTTTTTCCAACCCGACAAGTCACAGACACTCAACAGAACCCCTAGATGACATGTCAAAACACAAACCCAAATTAGAGGCTTTTCCATTTACAAATCTCCTCTGACAAAGGTCGCTTTCAGGCAATAAGAGGAATCCACGTATTGTGAGCCGCATTCATAATCTCACCCCTGGAATGTAAGAAAATAAAGCCACATAGATGTAATACGAAAATCACTTTCCCTAACAGAAAATGTACGGAACCACAAACAACATGGCGGTGTTATTAAGAAAATGAACTGATATTTTAATATTGAAATGGGTTACGTAGTTCTCTTTTTGTTCCTGTTCATATTCATAAATATTAAATGGAAAGAAAGAACGCCATTAACAACGTAATGATACGTTACAAAAATTATAGAATGATTCAAAAGATTTCTTTAAATGCTTTACAATAATGAGTCCTTCTAAGTATAACACAATATTTTTAAGTTCTAAAACTTACTTTTTTTAAAGTTACTAACTTTTCTACTATCCAAACAAGAAGTGGTAAAATTAGCATTATGTTACGGACGATTTAACGCTAGCGATAGGAATTTTAATACAATATGTCGTTGTTATAGATAGTAAATTACTTTTAAATATTGGTCTTTGCTATGGAAGTATAGGCAGGTTGACAACGAAATAAAGGAAGCAAAACACAGTTAGTTAGTTATTTAATCTAGATCTGTGATTCAGATCAACGGAGTAATGGTATTTTCTTGCCTAGCTTTGTAGTTATCAAAAGAATGTTTATCTGTAAAGATGTTAAAGAAACTTTGTATCGAAGTTTTAAATCACAGATCCATAAAATCTCTAAATTTATAATCTTAAAGCCCTATTGAAGCGCTAATTTGTTTGATTTTGAAAATTTCTAAAATTTGGTGCTCAGTTTAACGAGACTTTCGCTACTTTCCTAGTGACAAATTACAAAAAATCTGTAGGAAAGAAACAAGACGTTATTAAGCATCGGGTCATTTCATTCCCAGAGAAGTTCAACGATCCATCACGGGTAATTGCTTCAGTCCTCCGAGTGGCCATCTTCTCTGTTATTTGATTATTACTTATTCATTTCTCTCGTCTACCTCCTTATGTCTCTAGAATATTACAATTTGTGATTAATCTACTGGGCGGAGACGTTCGTAGAATAATTTTTAAATACCATTTTCGGATATTAGTTACTTAATAGGTTCCAGTAGGTACCTACTAAGGTATTTAGTTTACTTAATAAAATCATTTTTTACAATGCAATTTTTTAAATATCTAAACATAATAATTAATATTTACTTTTCAAAAATAAAATAACATGCTAACTCTTATACTTCAAAATTTTTTTGTGTTGTTGAAGTTGTGTGTTGCATTTCGCATATTGACTTTGACGAAAAATTCTCGAAAAGGTTGCAAAATCAGCGTCAAAGTCAGAATTTTGGACATCCGTCAAACGAGAGCATACAAACTTTGAACGGGGCCTTAACCGAATTCACTAACGAGTGAATGCAATCTAGGGTTGCAGATATCGCAATAAATGTAGCTACTCAGTTACGCAGCCGAATGAGATTCCTTTGTCACAGTCGAAAAAATCGTCATGATTCTTAGTAGGTAGGTAATAGGTAGTAGTACCAGGAAAGCCTATTCGCTCTTTCCCTGAAGAATTTTCCGACTTTGGTTATGACAATAGAAGCAAGTTGTTCATGTTTTTGACTATAATTGTTTAAGAGACGAACAGAAGTTTATTGCTAACCATTGAGCGAGAACTACACCTTCAAGAGAAAAGCAACGGATTGACGATTACATTTCTAGATTAGGTATTATATTATTTTAAAATAAAGTTTTAAAAAAATACCTTTCAGTCATGCTTAGATATTTACTAGACCTGGCAAAATACCTATATAAAATAACTATTTCATTATCGTCGTAAAACCAGAATTTATTATGAGATAATGAAATAAGTATTAAAAAAAATATTTTTGGAAATTATTATTATCTGAGTCGGAAGCGAAAGATTATGCTATTAACAACGAAAGAAATTCCAACGAGAGGTAACCCTAGCGAGGGCGCAAGCCGACCTCTGTGAAACGAGCTGCTATTTCTTTTTAGAATAAATGTTCCCCACGTTTAGCACGACGTGTACTTCTATGTTTTTATACGGATACTAGACCTTGTGGTGTAGAACTAAGTAACACATACGTGTTACTCAGTTCGTACCACCGTATAACGGACCTATTTAGAAAAAAACTAGCCAATTTTTTATTTCGATTCAAATAGTTGGATGTTACAGAATTTGAGACTTGGGATTAAAAAACAAATATAATAAAGAAACAACGCTTCACACTTACAGCCTCACATCGAACCCGAAACCCTTCGAATGGCGGACTGGTATGGTCATCACTACGCCACAAGGGTCGTACCCCGTATTTGGACATAAATATTTGGACTTGAATTGACAAACATTTCTATGGTTTGTATGTTTAGTTTCAATGTGTCTTTTAGATCTTAGCATCATTTTAATTTTATATTACCTAAATCTTAACTAACGAGATTACGACTTATTTCATGACGTTTCGTTATGACTTTTTTCAAATTCTATAGGCACTTGCGTACCTAACTATACTATAAAAATTACAACAAGTCAGTGTGATTGCCTTGCTTTTCTGCATCTCAATTCTAAATCGGAACAGACTCAGATACTTCAACCATGCACTGGTATGGAGGAAGGTATCTACCTATCACGTTTCTACCTCCCATCAGTACCTACACTATTTTGGCAGCCTACATAATTATCTGCCTAATTATAAAAATTAAATAAATTACTAAGCTTACCTACCTACATGAATACCCATGTGTATAATTTTCATAATCTCGATAGTAAATATAAACAATATAATTAGGCTCAGACTAAGCTAGGTATCGCATTATTATAACAAAATAATTCTATGGTATTGCGTTATCTCCCGTACGCAGCATACGCAGTTAGGACTAAGTGAATTATCAGGACGCTGCCATTCACTATGGAGTACAGAAATAATTTAAAATAGTCATACAATATAAGTAATTGTGAATTACATTGCTCACTCATATTTCTACCATAAATAAGTTATTTTGTATCAGACAGTTTTGAGCAGACTTAATTTAATTTGTGCTTAGGAGCAGCATCTACTCGTATGTACCTATACCTACGATATAATAAATTTTGCACCAACTTAAGTACTAAGTATTTGAAGTTATGAAATGGATGGATTTCAGCCAGGTAGTATAACATAAAAACAGTCGCGGCCGTACATGAGTCTTCGCAACTTTTACATCCTAGTACCTACCTATTATATGATCAATTGTTCACACCCATGATGCACCAATATACTTATACTTAGGTACGTATACCTATACCTATTTATATGACTTTTTTAAAGTCACGAAACATTTTCATTATATATTATTTACCTGGGTTCATTTTTAATGATAAAACCTTCTTGTTGTTGTAAGTTCATAAGCAGAATTAAATACAAAAACGCGTAAATAAATAAATATTAGGTAACTACTCGTAGATAAAAAACATTATATGTACTTACCAAATTTATACAATAGAATATTCTTTATTGTACACACCATAGAGTAAACAAAAAATATACTTAAAGAAAAAAATTAGAACTTACAAAAAAGGCGGTAGTTCTGCTCTATTGAATAAAAAGAAAATAACATGAATAGGTAGGTAGGTACATAGTATACTTACATTAACAAATCTTGTTGGACTGATGTAACATACAGGCGTACTCTCCACGGCAGCAAGTAACACATGAGGGGGCGCAGAGGGTCGCACAGGTCATCCCGGTCGTCGTGAACCTGCTGAAGAAAGTGCTATTACCTGTGATGGATCACACCAGTTAGATACCGTGCCCGTCGAACAATATTACTTTCTTATCTGAGGAAAAACTGCTGACATTTTTAAGAGATTGGAAATATCCGGGAGGCTCGAGAAAGCAATTTTTAATGTTGATAGGCCGGCCGGGCAGGTGTTCGTACAAAAAGCTAAATTTTTGATCGTATTCATTAAAAATTTGAATGAAACGAACCAATTTCCGCAGCACGATTTTTTATATCTCGCTGACCACTTCATATAAGGAAAGCTACATTATACCTAATAAGTCATTTTAAACGTTCTCTTTACTTTTATTTCCAACGTTTATTTAAAACTGTATGAGAGATTATATTCTAAGATAGTAATGAGTTGACGACGTAGGTTACTGATAAGTAATTAATTTATTTACGAAGTTATACCAGCTAAGTAATACTTGTACTAATACTTGTACTGTGAAGTGAAAACCACAGTATATAGATACCTACTCACGTACTCAATTCATACTTACGTACTCGTATGTAGATATTTTAAATTTGTTAAACAAATAAAGTTAGTTCGTGCGATTGTTTTGTATTTTCCCAATTCTCCAAGATCAGCAAATGCCACAACAGTTTGTCCGGATATTGCCTCGATCAGAGTGACGGCTGTCGGTTCACGTAACCACTTAACGCTCTCTGAAACAACTCTGCTCACTAAAAGCCTACTGCCCACTGCCCACCTATATCAAAGTGATGAACACCCACAGGAATATCTATCTTCAAGTATTTAAAACACCTACACTACATTAAAGTAAGTAGGTAAGTATTTTATAAACACGTTATTCAGTAAGCTAAATTAAGAAGAAAACTACTTACGTAGGTATACTTTCGTAAATAAATTTCTATTCTGTTCTTAAATAAATATTAACTTGAGTTTCTTCTAATTTTCATGTTCTTGTCCAATATAAAAACTCTTCCAAAATGGTCAAAGATTGAAATCATTGGCATTCAGTTTATTTCAGCAAAAACATTTTAAATAAGTTATTGACTAAAAATTGATTTACAAAATATTCGTTTATCCCTAAATTGTGTTATAATTCAAATAAAAGTTATAATAGAACCAATATATAAACATTTTCTTATCCCAACTTTGTAATAATTGAGGAAAGATATTCGTCAGAAAGCAAAAGATCAAAATAATACTTTCAGAATTCATCGTTGACAAAAGGATGATCCTTGTGCTCCCGGCCTCTGCGGAATAACTATTTAAATAAGAAGCTTTATGAAAAAACATCGATTGTATAGTAAAAAACGTATGAACTGTAAATGGCTCAATTGAAAATTGTAATTTTAGTCATGAAAACAGGAAAAAATTAAATGGGCCACATCAGGTGAATGTGGTTAATACCTTCTAGTGAAAATTAGTAATAAGTACATAGATAGCCAGGTAGGTAAACCTAATACAAAAGCATATTAAATTTATAAAAGCGCTTTCAGTAACATTATAAGTAGGTGCCTACTTACGAGTAGGTACCTACCTACCTACTAAGTACCTACATACGTACATAAATAAACTCCAATACAAATGTTGGATTGGTTACTTTTTCACAATTCCCTGATGAATTTTATCCTTTTTCACTTGACCCACTTCCTTCTCATTACCATACAGGTAGGTAAGCAAAGCCAATATGCCAGTACCCAATGTCGATTTCATAGCTCACGACTTGCACAACTTCACCAGGAATTGGCTGATGACCCACCAACTTTATTTTTTCGAAAGAAAAGTATGTAGCTGTATATACCTAGTATGGACTGTATGGGTACCTAGTATGGACGGTATGCATTTAATGTAATGAGGCGCGGCGAAGTCAAACCCAAACGCTCAGTCATTGGCGTATGGGAGTCATAAAGCATTTTTGTAAAAATCAAACTGCAAGCGCCATCTCTGGGGAGCCTTGAAAATTAAGTGTTTATTGGGTCCACTTCTGAAACAATTTGGTGCACAGGTCAATGGGTGATGCAGTAACACTTTACCCGGCCCATGTAGCCACCCATCTAAAAAAAATCTATGTTCAATGTATCTTTTCAAACTTCAAACAGTACATACATCTGTGAAGTAGTGAACTTAATGATAATCATGTATGAATGTCCTGGAGCTGTGGTCAGCAATTTAAACAGCTTACATTCCTGCACAGTATTAAAACATAAAATATACTTGAAGATGAGGTTGAAGCAAATAAAACATTATTCTGCTCCATTACTTGTTCAGTTTTTGAAGGATAAATTTATTACCATAATCATGTATTAAGCAAGTAGTTGGAAATAAAACGAAAATTATATTTTATATATTTACTGATGATTGTGATACAGTTTTCTAATAAATATCATATTACTTAACAAATAACACTTGACTAGAAACTACAAACTACATCAAACAAGCTTATCTGCAGAGCCCTCTGCAAGCAGTTCCCTTTCTGCTGCTTCCTTGGCAGCATTCATTTGAGGGCGAACATATCTGAAGTACTGATAAACATGGTCAGCAACAATAACTGTACCATACAGTGTAAGCCCCACACAGCATAATACAACTCCTTTATGTAACTTATCATACAACAAAGTACGGGCATACTTTTTCATGACTGAAAATACAAATGTTCTTCATAATTTTACACATTCATTTGAAAAAAAATTATATTTTGCCATAGATGTTGGTTGTCAGAACAACTTGCTCTTTTACTAAATCTATCTGCATGTATAGAAGAATGGAACTAATTTCGGTTTTATTTGGTAAATAATTGTGGGTTTGAGGGGTATGAGTGTGTAAATTTTAAATCAATCTTTATTCACCAAATAGGTATTATACCATTGTATGAAAAACCAGTTTTGGGTTCTATTTAAAAACATAAATATCATTATTTGCTATTATAACACTGGTAGAACGGTAATTATTCGAAATTTGGTACTTACTGATATTGTTTGAATTTCCAAAATTCAAAATAGTTTCATAACCTATTCAATCTTTTCATATCAAAATTAAACCAGCCGCAAAAAAAAGTAATCAAATTATAAGCCAAACGTCAAGATTTGACTTAAGGTGACACTACCTACTGTCAAGTCCACAGAATACATAGAATACATAGAACTACATAGAATGTAGTTAAGTCACATACATCAAAGCTGTCAAGTACCTATATCAATGTCATGCTGTCTGATCACCAGAAAACCCATAGACTAAATTAATTATGAACTTGGACATTAAAAAAGTTATATTAGGTAAATACTAGGTATCTACCTATAAAAATTCAATTATTTTAAATTAAAAAGTTAACCTGTTGTTTGACATTTCCAATTTCCATGCAATTTTCCGATGCTTAAACGCGCTTTGGTATACTTTTATTCTATGCTCTCTAAGTAGTCTATGTCTGCATGTCAAAATTTAATACATAACACTATAAGTGTATTCATTATCTAATAATCTATGATTAAGAAATCTGTACTGTACTATCTGTCATTCATTTGTTATGTCAAGAAGTACCTATCAAGGGGGTTGTTTTATTATTTATTTATATTAATTATATTACATACATACATATATTATAATATTTATAATACTTTTGTTACGGTTATAATATTCTTATAATATTACATTTTAATACATTCAATATTAAGTTCATTAACTTACTACTACTCATCTTTTAACTATGAAATACAGGTTAGGTATCAGAACTTACACTGTATTTAAATACGCCCATATTATTGCAAGAAAGTATAGCTCCAAGGTTCCTCTGACTCCAATGATAACACTAGAAAAAAAACAAAAAGATAAAGTAAAAGTCGACATAAATACAATATCGCTATTAGAGAGGTTGTCATTGGTCAAGTGTGATACAGCTGAAGGGGTTAAGATTTTAGAAGATTCTATTCTATTTGCCAATAAAATTCTTCACATTAACACAGATACTGTACAACCTTTGTATTCAGTTTTAGAGAATGAGTAAGTAATTTTCTTTTATTTTAACTTCTCAATAAACTTATTGAATATCTTAGTATATAGGATAAATAAAATAATTCCTCCATACTACTTATTATGTTCAGCAAGAGCAAAGTGCTTAGTTTGGTTATTACATGAGTTATTCTTAGTGTAGTGGACAGTGGTGGTCTACTACATCAAATATAACTTATGTAATATGTAGACGAAGGTTCCTCTACCATCTATCTAGCTTTAGCACATTATAAATAAAATTGTTCATTTTAATTTAACAAAATTGTATTGTACATTTGTTTTGATCCCACATTTTAAATGACTGATTTCAGAAATTTATACCTACGTGAAGATAAAGTAACTCAAGGCAACTGCCAAAAAGATATATTAAAAAATGCAGCTGTAATTGAAGATGACTATTTTGTAGCACCACCTGGAAACATTCCTCTGCATGAAGTTGAAATCGATAATAGTCCTTCACATGTAAAGAAAAATGAGAACACAAATTGAAAAAATCCTTAATCTAGAAACATTCTTTAAAGTAAAACAATGTAGTAAAAATGGTATTACATGTAGTTTAGAAAAACCAAGTCAAATATTACTGCAGAATATACATAAGAATTGGCTTCAATCAATCTTAGCAAAAAGTTACCAAAACTTTCCTGTATATTTGAGTAAGGATATTGTAGAAAGGAAATCCAGAAATAGTAGCTCAATCTATGGATATATCAACCTACCTTTACCCCCTAAAATAAACGAGGTAAATTTAGAGGACATTGACAATATTTGTTCTGTTCAAACAAACTCCAACCTAAATTTTAGTGTTATGATTCCTCAACAAGAGATTATGCAATATTTCATACAGTGGCAAAGATATAGAAAATATTGGTGGAGTTCAGTAAGTATTTTTTATACATAATATCTATTGATAACAGTTGGGGCTAACATAATATTCTATAATATTAGGGGGTGTATTTTTAGATTTCAACTACACCTGGCTTGTTTTCCATTGTTGACATGAAATATGAGGATGACAATACTTATGCTAATATAGCAGCAAATTTTAACTGGGGTCAATGGATAGTTGAAACTATTAAAGTCAGCCCATCAAAGAATGTAAGTTCTCACATAGGTATGTTTGATATTTATTATGCTTAAATCTGGTGCTAATTATGATAGTTAAACAAATTCAGTAACAGAAATCATTGTTTTATCTTATATGAATGGAAAAGTAAATTGGAAACTTATGCTTTAATACACATATTACAGTTAATTTTACTTTCAGAATTTGGACAACTCAGTTCTGTGCTGTTTGATGCCATTAGAAAAATCTTTAATAACTTTACTATTGGATGCAACAACAAATAGCACAAAAGAAGAATATCTAAGAATCCACAATAAAATGGCGCCCTACAAAATTTCATTTGCTTTGGATTATAAAGGTTTTTATTACTAAGTATATGATTATTTTAATGTGATAAATTATTATGTACCTAGCTATAAAAATGTTAACTTATTTGTAAACATTTTATTTAATATTAATTACATTTTCAGATGAAAATAATGTCTTATCTCTGCAACAATTAGCAACACAAATTTTCTACAAATTGCAATCAAATAAAATAACAACTTGGCTGCCAAATTTTACACTATCTTTGGAACCACAGGTACTAAAATTACTTTGTTTTACCTTATTTGTGGTGAAATTTTTAAAGTTTTATACTATTTTTACACATTACACATCTTTATATAATTTTATTATTATTAATTTTCCATATAAACACAATTTCTCTAAATTTATTGACTGCTTTATTTTTTTTCTAATATTTTTTAAAGATAAAAGTAAATTTAAAAATGGGGGTGACTTACACAGCAATATTATCTGAAATCACACTGTCAAATGGAATATTTAATCTGATGAATAGCAGCACAATGCTTCAGGTACGTATGAAAATACATAAGATACCAGGTGCCTACCTGTTTACATAAGTATTTTAAAATAGAATTTACTATAATTTCTGTCGAAATAATATACAAGGAAAAAATCCTGTGATGCGCCCGCAACGCCGCCCACAGGGTCCGGTTATGTTAAAAATAATAATAATAACACAAAACACAATTTAATAACTAATATCAAGTATTGTCACTTCTTTATAACCATTGCGTTTTTATTCCTTAGTAGGTACCTATATCAAGTGTTTAATTTGTGCTTGTGTACTATTGACTTACACCACCATCTGTTTAAAAATAATAGAACTTACAATTAGGTCCCTACTAGGAACTGTCCTTTATTAAACATTATTTTCAATTAAAAAATATTGACGTCAATACATAATCAAGTTAATAAAATAAACTATCCTTACATTCCTTACTTAAGTTAGACCAAATTACCCACACTAACAAAAATTAGTTAAGTAGGTCCTATAATACATGAAACATTACAACATACATAAATATACATATAAATTACAATCTAACTGTATAAAGCTGTTATATTGTAAACAAAATGTTGATAACTGTGTACTTTTAAACGCATAAAAATTCCCTGTATTACCGTGTTATCATTGGAATTGTTTCAAGCAGATAAATGTTGACACATGCCTACTTGCCCCATTATAGATTTTTAGTAATATCTATTTTAAAGAGGCTTCAGTGATATTTTATAGATGATAGAATTTATTAGTTCGCCCGGGAAGGAACCACTGTCTCTCTCGTAACTCGCCGTGAAGGCTCTAGTGTTGTATCAGCTTCTTGTTTTTCGGTTGGAGGCGCGGATGCCAGAGGCATTTTATTTAAGGCTACCATTCGTATTCGTGAGGGATACCTAATAGGGCAATTACCAAGCTAATTTTCATCATGCAATAAGTTGATTTTGATTTAAACATCATGTTTTGGGTTGTAACGATAATTTATCTGGATATCTTATCTCTTACAGGAACAAGTTCATTTGGCAGATTTTGTAGGTTACGCGTCTTTGCTATGCGGACACCGGATATAATCTGCGCGTCAGTAGACACTTAATAAGTTTTTAAATTATGTTGCTTATATGTCATTTGTAAACATTTAATACTTATGTTTTGGGATCCATAGCCCTATCACGAATAATAAAGAACTTTAGGTAGGACTTTAAGTAATCGAGTTACGTATTTAATGTCACTTTATACATACGATTTTTAGTTTCCGATACATCCGATACGGAGCGCTGTTTAAAATCCCGTACAAAGTTTAACTGTTACTACTCGAACTCGATGACGGATTTGTAAAATGTTCGTGATAGGATATTATGATCATTTCTGCATAGATATTTATTCATATATACGTAATTTTGGTTACACGTACCAGTTATACGATGCTACTATATATAATATCTTCTAATCTACTGTTACATTAATCTTGTAACTATGTTTTAATACAGTCGTAATTAAAAGATACAAAATAAAAATAATTTTTGAAGTATATAAATAAAAGAACATTTCACTTTAAATTTAATTTATTTACCAATCCTTATAGCAAAATTACACTATCATCTTACTACACTATTATGTAAAAAAAACAGTGTTTGATCTACATATTAGTAATTATTGGATTGCAAGTCAGATTCAGTTCACCATTATTTTAATCATGTTTAATAAATTTATCTAATACAACTTATCAACATTATTTATTGCTTGATATTTTTTAACTCTTCCGATGTAAGTATCGGTGCTTGCTTACAAGTTCAGATTACAGACAATTTGTTTATTATAACGTTTTTGTCTGCGCTGGCTTTAGTTTAACATACTTGTAAGATACATTATTAAAAGTACAACACTATGACTCATTAAGCTATTCAACCTAAAATACACTTAACAAAAATGTATATCCATGCCTGAAGCTAGGCAATTTAATTAGGCATTAATTGAACATATTAATACTATGTTTTGGTTTACATTCACAAATACCAGGGAGAAAGAACAGTAGAAGAGTTGTAGGCAAACAAAATTAGAATCATTATGTCCAGTAAATATGGGTATAATTTTATATTTACATAATCAATAAGTTGTGTAAGTTTAATAAAGTCAATGCTACATACTATAACAGGATTAATATAATAAACAGTAGAAGGTAAATAACTTAGTGACATAATATTAATCACAAAATGCACTTGACATGTTGGCAGATGCACGAGTTGCCAGTTGCAACTACTCTTAGGTATTATTATCTTGTATTATTAAAGAATGTTATCAAAAATGGTATCCTATGTTAGTCTTGCATTTTTAATGCTAAACAAAAATATGCTTAGCAGAAAAGCATGTACCTACATACATTACTTCTTTTAGAACATTTAAGTCTACAGAACTTTGAAGGAAGCTATGCAATTAAATTAGGTACTTGTGTTTCTAATAAGACATTACATTTTATTCACCAAATTAATTTCCATTCTTTTAAGTTGAAGATTTGTAGTAAAATTTAATTATAAAAAACAATTTACAAGGAAATTCTGCCAATGGCTCTTCTACACACCAACATTGGAATGGTACCTAAGCAGGCAACTGCAGCTTTTTTCCCTTCAGAACTGAAATAAAGAGAACCATTATTACTATAAATATTATCAAAGAAAAATAAAACTAAACCATACCAAAATATGATGCATTATTACATCAGATGTTTTTATGGCTAGATTTATTTTTTTAGTAAATTTATATATTATGGATAGTTTACAAGTCAAAAATTAGCATAGTTATAAGACTTTGAATTCCTCTACGAAGTCTATGCTGGGATTATTAGGGATAAATTTTTTTTTAAATGACTATAAATTGACTCCATTTCATAGACAGACAAGGTTATATATGTAATGTAATATCATTATTACTGCTCGATGTTACTTAATGTATAAACAAAACAAGTACCTACAAGCATAATAATTATTTCACATTTCAAATAAAATATTCCCTCATATTTTTTTCCTTAAATCAAATTGTATACTGATTGTCTATGTTTACATTCCAGGTCAGCAAAACAGTCCCATTTCAACACAATAATATTATTATTTTACATCTGAGCAAAATTGTATTGATAAACCTACTCTTAGCAAAACATAATTATGTTGTGTTCAGTTACCTTTAGTGATATAGAGGTAGAAAAAGTCGCAGTACAGCACTGTTTGTATAATACCAGCGCCAATAGCAATCAGTTCATAGTGGTCCTCCACAATGTAACGATAGATCTGTAAAATATAAAAGAATTATTAGCCCCACACGCATCCTTGATAAACATGTAACCTTATTGGTTTTTGTGCAGTATTCAGTTCAGGATATTTTAAGTAAACATTAATCACATAAATGATTTTAGTAATAGGTTGGTAAAAAAAGCACGCCAGTGTCTAAATGCTCCTAAATCAATAGCTGATGCTATACATCATATTATCTGCAACTCAACACAAAAGTCACTGAATCAGTTGTCAAATGTATTATCAAGTATCTATTGAGTTTCTAAAAGAAATTTTACTTGAGAATAGTATGCCTGACAGATTTTGGATTTTTGGATTTTGATACTTTCTTTCAATAGTCTGATAAAAAATAATTTTTTTATCACACCTGCAGCAATTACATTTCAACTACAGATTGGTATTTTTATCACATTCCTTATGCATTTTTAAGTCACCAGATGATAAAGTATTCATCAAAGATTTTCTTTTTTGAAAATGAAAAAAAAATAACATTATTTATTTCATGAATAAAATTATTTAAATTATAGTATTTTACAAAATATTTAATAACATTTTAAAATTTAGATAGAACATTAAAACTTACCAACCCAAAGTACTATTCAAGAATGCTCAGGACTAATTGCATTCACAGATTAATGACGTTATGCCATATTAACCATGAGTAAATTGAATGAACAATGATTCATACAATATATTATGCATAAAAATATATCATGATAATATTTCAAAGTTTGGGTTCGATAAAAAGTTTCTTATCATGTGGGTTAAAGAATAGGTATTATTATTACTACTACATAATTGACATTACGTGTAAAAATATAGATAACAAACTCTTACCCAGTTCAATAAGTAAAGTCCTCTGTATGAACCCAACGCGAATAAATAATGGGATGTTATACTTTCAGCTTCTCCTGTTTTGGAAACCAAAAACAGTTGTGGTAGAATCGCAACCGATTCCAAGTAGATAGAAAATGTCCATAGCACCTGAAAATCACATTATTCTTTAATCAAACCTCATAACTCAAAAAGAGTCATAATATACTAATAGATACTGAACTATTAGACCGTACCCAACTAACTTTACTACATGAAATTATTAGATTAGTTGGATGCAACTTACCTCCAATACAGTGAACTCCCGATTAATCAATAAAGCTAAGATCACAGATGGAATTAGTAGAAATTCAATCCTAAACGTGTCGTGGTTGTGGTCATAAGTGGCTCTAAACTTGACATACATCAAATACACTGTTGCATACGAAGCCGCGATGAACACAACCTTCATAACAGTGTTATACGCCGAGACGAAGGTCGTCAACAGATCCAGGTACCGCGTCGTGTACACGATAGCAAAGAGAATCTGAGATTTGCCCGATATTCCTGGAAATAATCCACAAATAGTTTATCCCATTAAAACAATCAGTGATCACACAAACACGCCGAGCCGGTAAAGAAGCCATTTACCTGCACATGATCTGGTCTTCCAGATTTTTAGTAACAATATTATTATGGCTAGGAGGTGGGATAGATCGGCCAGTAAACGGAATATATTCATTTTTCTAAATTCACAACGTAGCTTATGTTAGACGCCGCGTAAACCAACACTCGACAACCTCTTCATTCGAGCAAAAATGACGTGGCTGAACTGACAACGTATACCAAATGTTGCCAAAATCCAGATTAAAATAAAACTTAAATTAAAAAGTAAAATAAAATATTAATTTAATAGTAGTATGATGCTGTCAATGCTGTCTGTCATATAATTTTTTGGTTTTGGTGGTACATGATTACCTGTGATGTTTCATCACATCCTCTGTCTATGATCACAGCACTCACACTCACAGGCGTCACAGCTGATTTTGACATTTGACTGACAAATGAATATCGCGAAATATTGAGGTTAACATTAAGTTAAGTTTATGATTTTATTGTAATAATTTAAAATGGTTAGAATTTTCAGTAGTATAAAGTGCCTAAATTCTCTCAGTTCTAAATCACTTATAAGGTACAGATAAATTAATTATTTATCAAGTGCAATATTGCCTAATTAATAAGTACATAAAAATAATACTTGTTTTTGAAACTTTACAGGAGCTTTAAGCGTTCATATTGTTCTGATGCCTTGGATAAAGTAATTGATGTAAAAAGAATTAGAAATTTTAGCATCGTGGCACATGTCGACCATGGAAAAAGCACACTTGCTGACAGATTGTTAGAAATAACTGGAGCTATAAAAACCAATAGTGAAAATAAACAAGTGTTAGACCAGCTACAAGTAAGTGCTAAATTTTTCTTTACATTCTTTTTCTTTAGTCACTGAATAATAAATGTTATTTAAAACACCATACAGGAAAGGTTTAAATGGAAGTCCAGTGTACTAAAGAGTATTATAGAAGTCAGTGCAGATAACAGACTCAAAAGCACCCCAGTGTTAGGTATAAATAAACAAGTATCTTTTTACTTCAGGTTGAAAGGGAAAGAGGAATAACTGTCAAAGCAGTAACAGCATCGTTAAATTACACTCATAAAAATGAACATTATTTGTTAAATCTCATAGACACACCAGGCCACGTGGATTTTTCAAATGAGGTAAATGTTGCATTAATTAAGCAAATATTAATAATTTGATGCTTTTTTTTTAAATAGATAGAGTGATTGAAGAGGAAGGTTTTTATTTATAAACATTCACAGTTTTTTTCTGTAGTGTATTTAGTATCAGCATTGCACCCGTGCGAAGCCAGGGTGGGTCGGTAGTAAACTTTAAAAATAAGCAGTTAAACAGCCTATTGTAAAGTGAAATTATGGCAGGCTGTAAAGAATGTGTTTTCAATTATTGTGTTTTTCTTACAGGTTGTAAGAAGTGTAACAGCATGTCAAGGTGTGATCCTTTTAGTAGATGCTAATGACGGAGTTCAAGCTCAAACAGTAGCTGTACACTCCTTAGCTAAGAGAAACAATTTAACAATAATACCTACTCTCAACAAAGTGGACCTACCTGGCGCAAACCCTGAAAATGTAAAAATGCAAATGAAAACACTTTTTAATATTGATCCTAGTACAGTGTTAAGTATATCTGCTAAAAAAGGATGGGGTGTTAAAGAGTTATTAGAAACAGTTATAACCAGAATATCTCCGCCTGCTGTAGACACAAAAGACCACTTCAAAGCTCATGTAATTGACACATGGCATGATAAATACAGAGGGATATTATGTTTAGTATACATCCACTCGGGAGTGGTGCAGGTTGGTCAAACAGTAAAATGGAGATCAGATTCCAAGCAAAATGTTGTGAAGTTTTTGGCAATGTTAAGGCCACAAGAAGAACCGGTTGATAAAGCATTTGCTGGACAGGTTGTAATGATAGGTAAGTAAATATTCACAAAAGAATTGATGTCTTACTTTTAAGTTGAGTTCACTAACCTGCACTGGCAGGGTATCAACAGGTACTATTCAAGTGGCCAGTGTAATAGACAATGACCTAAAAAACTGTCATATCTGAAAAAGAGATATACTCATATATGAAAAGATTTTATTTGTGCCTAGCTGTGAGACAATAGATAAGGGATTGAAGTTTATGTTTTAGGGAAAAAATTTATTCTTCGCTAAAAATAATTAAAGGAAATTATCATATGAATAAATAAGAAAACTTTTCAATATAAATCAATCTAATAAACTCTTTTTAGGTTGTGGTCCAAAAGGTGGAGGAAGTGTAGGAGATCAGCTTGTTTCAACAGGACTGGCTGAAAGTACTAAAGCTGTGTCAGTGCCACCAGTAAAACATATGGTTTATGCTGGCATCTTCCCTGCAGATCAATCACAACATATACAGCTTAGTGATGCAATAAAGAAATTAGCATTGAATGACTCTGCTGTAAGCATTAATATTGACTCCAGGTAAAACATATTTTGATAAAGAACTAACCAAAATTATAACTAGTATTCTAAAGACAATAGATATACACAGAAAAATATTTTACAAAGATAATTACACAAGCACACAACTCCCAGGCTGGCAATAAAAATATAAAAATCTAAAATCATTTATTTGTAACCGGGTGTCCTACCCGGGCATAGAACCACTACACCACACATTATAATATTATTATAATGTGTGGTGTAGTGTGTGTAATAATTATAATATTATTATTATGTGTACATTATATTATTATACCCTCATAATTTTACCCTCTTTTCAGTCCAGCTCTGGGTCAAGGATGGCGTGTAGGATTCTTAGGACTGCTCCATCTTGATGTGTTCACTCAAAGGCTCTTGCAGGAATACAAGGCAGAAGCTATACTTACAGCCCCTTCTGTGCCTTATAAAATTAAGTATGTTATGCTTATGCAATTCAATATTTATACTTGTAAAGTGTAAACTGGAATTGTTTAGACATAGTTCTATTTTAAAAATAAACAGTAAATTTATACTGTATTATTTTTTTATTAATTTTTTTGTTTGTATTACACTCGTATTATGTCTAGTTACTCACTTAAATATAAACATCAGTAACTAGTACTCATACATTGTTTGTTAGAGATAAGCATCTCATGCATTATTTCTCTTGGAATTTTGGATATCTATGTAAATAATGAAGTCCAAACTAAATTCTTCCTTACCAATGTTTAACCATCTTATCAATATTTAGGGTAACAGGAGCTAAAACAATAAAGAAATTTGGAGGAAAAGAAGCTTTAATAACAAATCCTTTACAGCTGCCAGATGCTAGCAACATAGAAGAGTATTATGAACCATTTGTTATAGGTAAGTATTTATTAATATTATTAAGTAATATTTAACTGGGTAATAATATAAATAACATAACTAATGATACTGATACACTGATTTATATTTATCCTATAAATTTTGTTCCATTAATTTATTTATATTTCTATGATTAATTCACAGTATAATTATAAGTATTATAAAGTGAATATATTCAAATACTACATTCACTAACACATTTATTCATTCATTCATTTCATATAAATGTTACCATAATATTAGATTTTTATTTTGGTTTTATTAACAATTCCAAAATGTACATAAACAAAATCTTACTCGTTATTTACCTTCTATTTTGTCTACTACAGGTACCATAATAACGCCAGTAGAATACATAGGAGCAGTTACCACACTGTGCATAGACAGGCGAGGTACCCCTCTACCGTCCAGTGCCGTCGACGATAGGATGACTATGTTACAATTCATCCTGCCTTTATCAGAAGTTGTTATCGACTTTCATGATACACTAAAGAGTATCACTTCAGGATTCGCAAGTTTTGACTACCAAGATCATGGTTTTCATGCCAGTTCATTAGTGAGGGTAAGTCATTTATAAAACTTTATTAGAGAAATCAAAAATGGGTGACTAACAAAAGAATTATTTAGGTTTGTTTTTGTTGTTAATAATAAGTCATTGGATAATCAAGGGATTTATTGCATAAGTATGTCAATTACTATATGTATATTATTATGTAATCAGGGGTTAATATTTTAAGTGTAATCTTTTAATATTATTATTACAGATGGACATTTTACTTAATGGACTGTTTATAGAGGAATTATCAACAATAGTTCATACAAGCCGTTTAGAATATACTGCAAGAAGATTAACAGCGAAATTAAAAGAAATGATACCTCGGCAAATGGTTCAGGTGACTGCATAATATATTAGCAAGAACATAATAGTAAAATGTACTTAAGTAATTAGTTATCAAAATAAGTATTGTTAGACTACCAATTTATAGAAGAGTACATCACCTATTCTGATCATATCATCTGGTAAAAATGCAAATATTCTTTCTTCTTCTCCTTTAGTTCTATGATGAAAGAATTAATATATTGTAATAGTAACGTAGAATTATATCATATCTTTGTGGCGATTTCAGATAGCAATTCAAGCTGTAGTGGCTGGAAAAGTTTTTTCAAGAGAGACTATAAAAGCATACAGAAAAGATGTAACAGCTAAGTTGGTATGTAATTATTAAAAATTAAGTATTTATTTTTTATAAAGAATTGCTTATCATCTTTTGGATTTTGATAATAATGTTACTTTTCAGTACGGCGGCGACATAACGCGACGAAAAAAGTTGCTGAAACAGCAAACTGAGGGAAAGAAGAAGATGCGAAGTGTGGCTAATATAAAAATACCAAGAGATACGTTTATCGACGTACTCAAAAAATAGTAAAATGGTTATATTTCATCATTTATTGTTTTATTTTAGGAAATAACGGTAGTAAAAAAGCCCGTCTTTCTCAAGGAAAGGAAACTTTCTACTCCCTTATATTGTAACTGACTTACACCTACGAAAGAAAACATTAAGTATAATAAAAAAAGTCAGGTAATCGGGTTTATCAATTTTTATTAAATAAATGATGCTGATTACAATGTCATCAAATGTAACTAACAAAAATAATAATAATTAATAATGTATAACTACCGAATTTAAACAGAAACCTAAAATAATAAAAAAAATCTACCAAATACAAAACATTTTTATTATTGCAAAATATGTAGTCTTTATTATCTCAATATGTAATACATTAGGTACAATTAATAGGTTCTATCTCTCTCTCAAATTTAATCTCAAACAAGATATATTATTTCTGATGTTTTAGTACAACACATTATAAATAAGTCCTGTCCAGTCATTTGGGTTTATACACGAGTGCCTTACGTAAAATCAAACTAAAATAAAATAGGCAATTATTTGACCATATAAATTCGAAACAATTAATGCACGTAACAACTCATCAATAATTTAAGAAAATTCATTTTGATTTTTGATATAATAATATATGACTCTCAAATCAATAGACGTTGTGTATTCGGCAATAACTATCATACTATTAAAATTAACATTGCTTAAATAATTTATACTAAAAAAACAGTTTGTGATTAACACTGACAATTACTACAAAACTCGAGACTAACACAAAAAAGCTTTTGCAAATGATTGGATCTCAATAATAATATATGGTCCATAGTTAAAAACAACAGGTAATAATATTATTTATAAAAAATTGTTGACCTACATAACACATTTATGTACCTACCTAATATGTTATTGCAAACTATTACCAGTGTTCTGTACTATGGTTTATGTTTGAGCGCATGCTAGAGCACCCAAGGCAAGCTACATTCACATCTACAGACACCACAACAATAACACAATACAATACATAATGTGGTATTCATTTGACGATTTGTCATTATAAAAAAAATCACTATTGTATTGCAATAAAAACAGCGAAAAGGAATTATGTATACAAAACATAAAATTTAAAAATAAACTGCCTGTTTAATGTCAAAACATTTTAATTTGAAATAATCCTTAACTGTTTTCAAATGAGTAAATCTATTATAATATTATATTTTAGTAGATACTCAATTGTTAATAATTACGATGTATCAGTCCTTAATTCTACATTTCAATAATTAGTCAATAATAAAATATATAGGTAGGTACATAATTATGACAAAACCTTTACTAAAATTAATTTTTACTTTTAATTTGACACTAAACTTGTATACAGCCTATCTTCATCACCAGGTCCTGAAGCTTTTAAATTACGCTGTTTGAAACTCAGAAATGAACTTAACAATCTAGAGAACAGCTGCAATTGCTTATGGTGGTGTACCAAACCCTATGAAAAAAATCAAGTTAAATCAATAAACAATTTTAAGTAGGAATGCTACAGTTGTTCATTGGCAAATCCGCAGTGTCTGCAAATATGAATGTCTGATGTGCAAAAGATGATTA
>DWAV01000326.1:0-21595 GCA_018231305.1 Noctuana lactifera
GTCACTAGTAGCTATAAAACAAGGTAAGAGTATAAATAGCTATTAATAATGATCTACGTATAACATTTCATTCAATACCTAAGTCAATAGTTTTCTTACTAGTGACTTACCTAGTAACACGCCTGTAGTGCAGTGAAACTGTGTCTGAAGCTGAATTGAAGTTTGGTCGAACTGGAGCATAAACAGAGCGCTTGAAAAGTGCACGAGCGCGGAGCAGCTGAATCGTCGAGAGCCCTCCTCGCGGAGTCGTTAGTCTCACTGTACGCCTGAACTTCTACTAGATTATTTATTTGGCTTAACATCCAGGCAAAACTTGCATGATACATCTTAAGATAATCTCTAATTTTGGAAAGAACTTACTATTCATCTTTTGCTAATGCCAATGATTTTTAACCCCCGACCCAAAAACAGGAGTGTTATAGGTAAAGACGTGTGCCTGTAACGTGTGTGTGTAATCTGTGTGTCTGTCTGTGGCACCTTAGCTCCTAAGCCCATGGATCGAATGTAATCGTTTATTTTATCTGTAATATTATTAATTACATTATGTAAGAGTCGCACATAATCTAATATTGCTGCTTCGGTATCTGGATACCCTTTGAAGGTTACCTCCCATTTCAGTAGAATACCTGTAGTACCTAAGTAGTACTTAGTAGAAAGTATCTACCTACGTAGTAGTATAAAGGCATATTAAAAGGGCCAGCGAGTAAAAGCTAGATTTTAAAATTAAGGTTGAACTTAAAAGTGAAAAAAGGGTGGACTAACTAAGCCGTGAAGAGTCCTCAGCGTGGAATCATTAGCAAAACACTGTTCTTCGTAGCATTTCCTACTCCTTTGTTTCAATGTATGTGCATATTAAAGGAAGTGAATATTTCCACCGGTATTGTTAGTAGCTTACTTATACCGGCTAAAAAATGAATTTATATAATAAAGTATAAATTTTTTGGAATGGAACATTATCTTATGTTTAGTAACCAAAAACACTGCACTTCGAAAAAAGGTGTGGATGTGGGACCGACTTTATTTGAGGCGACCACTTTAGTTCATGACCTGCAACGACATTACCTACCTTATTTTTTCTATGTTTATACTCGTTTTTTACATTTTTTTTTGTGTGGCGCTAATTATCTTTATCATGAAACTATTGCACGACACATCATTAGTCCAGTAGGTACATACGATAATTGTTCGTTGTATCTCTGCGGAGGTTGCTTACAGCAAAACTACCATTTTGTATGTTCGGAGTTGGAGTGTGCAGTTGTTTGGAGTTTTTTTATAGTCAATACTTTATGACCTTGTAAGTCCTGGCAATCTACACCAAAGACTTTACAACTCAATAATACTAAGACAACTCCCGTTTGAATAGGTGACTTATCTTATCATCGCCATGCAAAAACTGTATTATACTGTAGCAATATTTTGTTACTCTTTCGGTGCCTAAGTAATAAGAAAGGGATAAAAAATTTAACCCCAAAAGAGGAGCGAAATAAGAGTTATACTCGTATAATATGTAAATTAGTTACAAAATTTTAAGCTGCAAAAAAGAAACAAAATAATAAATATTTATAATAGGTACCTACCTAATAGATACAAAAGAGTGCACTCTTTTATGTTTTATGAGGACTCTATCAGTAAAGTTTAATAATTATATCTTATAGTACCTACCTACCTAAAAGCATTACGTGTTTATAATTAAATTATTTTGTTCATTAAACTTTTTAATAAATAAGTACTTAGTGTTTAATTTAGTATTTCGGTAAAAGCAAGCAAAAATGCTTGGCTACTCTGTTAAGTAGACATGTGTTTCACGGCATTTGTAGATAAACTGCGGAAGCTGAGAGGATGCTCAGGATATGAAGAGCTCTCATCGTTCGTAGCCTTCTGCATTGCAGTAGAGGTGGCATGTTCATGAATTATGTATTACTAGAGGCCAGCTATTTCACCGTCAGCACCGCTTTTTGCTATAGCTTGTTCATACATAAATATGTCATCCATGTTCATAATTTATCGTTTTTTTTTTGAAACGAGCATTATATAAGGTTTTTTTACCTGATATTGGTATTATTATTAAAAATCCTATCATTCATATAAATAGGAAAAAATATTGCGTATTTCTTATCTAATGATATTGGCTTTTGAACTCGAAGATACTTTATTATGGAGCCGATATTTTTCCAAAGCAAATATTAGGTATACTTTCGTAGCGCTAAAGTAGCTTATAAAGTTACCATTGAATTATATTGCTGGTTCAGATCTGCCGAAGGTTATTGTTGTTTCAGTCGAGTAACTTGAGTGAAGTGAAATAAATGAAACTATGTTACACACGCGATTGAACAAATATTTCATCAACTTGTTGCCCCAAAGGACTTGGGAAAAATCATTGTGTTCTCGATAACGTCCTTTATATAGCCAGTTTAATAGAAATTGGATTTGGATTTGATCCGTCTCGCGGTTGTCCTAGCGTAATATACTATTATTCGCGTGGATGAACTTTTAAGCGGTCGTAGAAAATTTAATAGAAATAGGCAATCATGTCAGGTATTAGGATATTAGGTATTCTATATAAATCTTGAGTACCTACTTAAGTTTGAATCTTTATGATTAAACTGGGTTGAACGTAGGTACCTACTTAGAGCTTGCATTTGGCCAAATAAATCCGAATCGTCTTCTCTTCGCGAGTGATGGCTATGGCCACAAAATAAAAAGGTACAGAAGAACAGATCAAGCTGAATTTGATTATGACGTACCTATATATTTATTTTATTTATTTCACTTAATCGTATGAACCTACATACCTATTCGTTTATAACGGGATCTTTTATCGAGTTCTGCATTTTAGTCTAAGTAAATTTAAACAAATTTTATAGGTTATAATTCTTAGAAGACCTTTACAGTTCCCAGTGTACGTTCTAATTGAAAAACATCAAATTTATGACATTGCGAAACTGTGAGCATTATGATGGAGCTGAATTTGTAGCTATAGGAAATGTCATGTCTTGTGGTAGGTATGATGTACCTACCTTAAACCCAGCATATCTTTGGGTTTATTTACAGATTTCAAGTAGAAATTCCCTGTTTATTTCCTTTACATAAATATAATTTAATATAAAGGGAATTTAATAAAATTATGTCATAAAAATAACACATATTTTTATAAAGATACGTACCTACCTACTATACATGCCAACGAATATACGTTCCGTTCTAAAATGTATGGTTGAAATCAATCCTAAAGCTCGCCATCTGCTAGCTTGACCGAAATTCAGCCGTTGCAGTGTCAGCAATTTGTATTAAGCCTCCGTCAATTGCTAAAATGGTACCATACTTTTAGCATTGCTATGAGGAATTAGATTTTACCTTTTTGGACTTGAAGACTTTTCATAAAAACAAAAAAAATACAGGACATAACTGTGACATTAATTTGTACTTATAAACCAAAAGGAGGAAAAGGGAGTGACACTTTAACAACTGTGGTTCTAATTCTGTTTAAGTTAGGCGTTTACCGAAAATGCCTTTAAATTCTTAAAAACCTATTTTATGCAGGTAATTAGTTAACGTAACTAACCTGACGAATGGCATCTCTAATCGCATGGATTAATTCAATTGTAGCGTTTTATAAACGGGGTTTTACAATTGTTAAATTTTGTCATCACCGAATTAAATTCCTCTTCGTATCGTATTAAAAATTAAAATACGTTTCAGTCTTTTGTGTTAGCGAATATTGACTTTAATGTATTTATTTACTTTTGTATCTTTGAGAGAATCATGTTATCAGGAATTTTATTATGACTAATTGATACCTACCTACCAATCTCATGGTTAGGCCACGTATGAGTGTCTTTTAATGAACCTATCTATACCCTTCCTAAATGATAATACTTACTTTATCGTGTTAACATTTCGTAAGCATACCGCTCGGTAACGACAGAATGGCCCGAAGTTGTTAAGCCGAAAGGGTTCGTACATTATGATTGTTATAGGCAAAAGGTCCACTTTATTGTGCTAATGTTCTACCTTTATGTGACCATCATTTACAAGTAAATCTCTATGGATAAGTACTGTTATATGTTGTCTTCGTTAGTCACTTCTTAAACTTAATTTCTTTAATTTATAATATAATAAAATATTAATTTAATCTTTTAATCATTATAAAGTAGCTTTATATTACAAGTTCGTTGAACTCTAGTTTTTTTGTCATCATAATATGTTGTTAATGTACGTTTTATTGAAGTCTATCCAATAATAAAATTGTAACTGCTGTAGAATCGATAATTCGACAGTTTGCGGTCATAACTTTACGGCATATCGGTTTTAAGTTTTCTAATTTTCCGATATGCGCTTTACGCGGCTGGGAGTACGAGTATGTATTCTGCATGCTACAGAGCGGGCTTATAACATGAGTTCAGAAATATTGCAGTTGTGAGAATTTTGTAATAAAAGTGGAAGGTTATCGTGAAAAAACCTATAAAAACTGGAAAAGTATAATAGTTTATAGAAAATATTGTACTCGTAAGTATACTTAGGTACCTACTTAAATATATTATTATGTATTTCTAATTTTAACACGAGCCTTTATATATACTAGTGTTTAAGTTTTTTATGTTATCTTCCATTCAAAGAAGAGCGATTAACAAAGAAGCAGGATTACAAAGTGCTTATTCAGTTTTTTCATTTTCCAACCCGAAATATTTTCAGTTATTAAGTTAGTTCCGAAAAGCCCATATTGAATTGCAGTTATGGGATTTTCCATAGAACCTACAAAAAAGCTCCGCTACCTGTCACTCCACCATCGGAGCATATCAGTAATGCGTGTGCATAAAATTATCCTACCAATACCTAATAATGAACAAAAAGTAAACAGACTTCGAACCGCAAAAAAATTAACAGACGTAAATTGGGACATATTCCTTGTCTTGTCTTTTGTAAAAATGGAAGCATTCAGATGAATCTATAAATTATTTTTCTGAAGATTGATTAATATTTTGTATCCGTTTATCAATTTTCATTAATTTATTATAAACGGTTTCAAACATCTTGTATAGGAATTTAAAAGGCGGAATGTTCGGTTGCCTCGAGAAAGTTTTGGCGCGTAAATGACGCAAGTTGTGAGCTCGTTTCATGTTGGAAATTAACGTCACGTACGAAAATGCGTATTCCACATACTTTAATAACCCGGGAGTAATAGATGTTCCCAATTTCAGGCGTTGGTTTTCCACGACATGTGCTGTGTGTACCAACCTATATCAACAGGATCAAAGCTACATTTCTAAATTAAATTCCAGCCTAGGCTACGTTTCAAAGTAAATACCTACTTTATAACTGGTCTATTGCATTTTACCTCAAGTGAGGTACTTAGGTATTGTTAGCTATCATAACAGTTAATGTATTTCATTTCAGAGTTGTTTTTTATTTATTATTATTTTATTCTTTTTTATTTTTTTTGTTTTCAGGAGTTACTGAATAAAAAAGATAGAAGAAGATACGTAGCCAGGCTTTGCAATACAGATTTGTAACTTAAAGTTATTAATATAGAGTGAAACAGTAACGGGATACAGGAATTGCAATTTCTTAAAAATGTTTATCTACTCAAATACTTAGTTCAAGTTATGAGCAAACATATTATATAGGCACCTATTCTTCATCTTTACAGAGAGACATGAAACTGTCAAACCTCAATTCATATTCAAATTGGTCCGCAATAACTCATGGTAATATGAAGAAGCTATAAAAATATCAAATACAGACCCGTACGAGAGGGCCGGGACCGGGGCCGTTTGTAATGGTATGCGTGCTGATGAAAGCGAATATTTAAATATGATATCGCATCGTGACCTCAGTAAGGTGCACCTTTCGATAATTATTGATATTTATCATCTAGGGCTTTTATATTAAAAATAAAATGTTACAATATAACATAAATATAATATATATTTTTATAAATATTTATATAATTAAATGTCATTAACTAAAACGGTCCAGTAAACATTTAAACAAAACTTGCGTTTCTGTGTGCTCTCCATAATTAAGGTTCTTGATATAGGTAGATGTGAAATTCACTATCTCGCACTTGGCTAGTGCGTTTTGATAACCTAACCTATTATTATATATATAACCTAATATTATTATCTTAAAAATTTCTTTTAAACATGTAAGAATATCTTTAAAATATGCAGAATGCGCCGGACTAGACAGAAATGCTACAACTACCTTAATATCTAAAGGAATACTTGAATAAAATTAAATGCGTTATAAACATTATTTGTTTTTTTTTTCTGTATGAAGGTTCGGCCTATGTTAATATATTATTGTCATTTGAGAATAAGACGTAGGTTTCATAAAAGAAACTGTATATATTTCCTTTCTGAACCAGATGCGCACGTACCGAAGTGTCAGAGAAGACGTCGGGAGAGGCGACGTACGTGCTTCGCGGTAGAGGTAGCAGTAGCAGGAGGTAGCAGAGGTAGCTATTGTTAATGCTGTACGTTATTGGGTAGTTCATTTTATAATTACCTCGTTTCTTGAATGTGATAATTTTATTATAAATCTGCTCCTATGTGCAAGAGAGGGCTCGAACCAATACCACAAACTTATCAAATATCTAAATGTTTTCATGATTCTCATTAAAAGTGAAATGTGAATCTGTTTTACAGGTTGATGCTATAATTTTAAATTAATAAATAGATAACATACGTTGACAACCTATGTAGTGCAGTGGTTACCATGTCAGTTCTTTTATCGGATGGTCCTGGGTTTGACTCTGCGGGGCATAAGTTTAAATGATGAATTTGGATTTCTGTTCTCGGTCTGTGTGTTTATTTCTGTGTCTTTACTTGAATCCATGGTACCCACGGCACAGGGAATCTTACTTTGAAACTTTACTTAAGCGTTATTTAATCTGTTTAAAACAGTGTAAATAATTACCCATTACTTGTACCTACCTAATACCTATGTCCGTTCTAAGTCTTAGCCAATAGTTCCGGCTGCCCCCAGGCTGCCCCCCTGGTCGGCGTGACCACGGTCCGCGTAACTGGATCAAACTCTGTACTAAGTAAATACAAATAATACTCACTGGCCTCACTGCATTAAAATGTTTGCGATCTCAGTTTCAATAGTCTTCAGATTCAATATTCTCAAGATCGAATACAGCACCGAATGATAGAGTTTATTTTAAGGAGATCGATAAGGAAATGCATTTTTCACTAAGAACTACCAATTTTTTGATAGACTTTTTAAGTTTCTTGTCTACTTATACTCCTAGGTAAGTACGTACTCGTATCTACGCTATATGTTACAATAGTAAAACAAATCTTTAATGAATAACGGCCGTAACTGTTAGGTATGTGTAAAATTTTACACTTTATTATAATTAAATTACTACCAGTAGGTATGACAAAAAATTAAATTTTACGCATACAATTCTAAGAATTATTAAAACCATAAAAATGTTTAAATATCCCGATGTAACAGAGCTAAAGACATTTGCGAGGCCCCTCTTTGAAATTTGAATTTGAGCGGTACATTACTCTGAAAATGACTGGCTATAAAGACTTCAAACGCAGGCTAATCGGAGCTTCCGACCTTTCGGCCAAAGAAGGGCCACAAGTACCTGCCTAAACGTTTCCTTACATTATTGAGAAACCTTATTTTAAGATATTTGAGGAATATCGAATATAAAATTAATAGCCCTTTTTATCATCTAATTGCCCAATAAATGTTGTTTTTCCTTCATCCCTTCAAATTCAAAAGCGTTTAACGTGCGCGAAAGTTATTTGATTATTATTTAGAGGCAACGAAAAATTTATTAGATCTGTGAAATATGAGAGTTCAAACAAAACTTAAGAAATACTTAGATGTTTTCGTGATTTTTCAAGAAAAATGTTGGGATATGGTTATAAATAAAGTCTCTTGAACTTTGGCGCCTCTTAATGTAGTAGTTATAATATTATATAGTTTATAATTCTATATACATGTATTGTAAACCTATACATTACAAAGGGCGGACCAGTCACATCTTGGTGATGGAAATTTTGTTACGGATAAGAACATCTATACCTACTTTATGTTAATTTGCTATTGAACATTGCCTGTACTTAGAAAATCATTGCCTATCAACCTATTACAGTTCGAAAAGCAAAGTCAATGAATTTTTATTCATTTGTTAAATTTACGAGTATTAATTCGGTAGAGCACTTAACAGTCTAAAATATTGTAATGTCTTAATAGTGAGAAAAAGACTTAAAACTTTTCCACACTTTTCATAAAGACATTCGAGAAACAGAATACGAATTTATAAGAACATACCTTCGAAGAAGAGATATAGGCAGCCTTCGATAAAACGAATCGAATGTTTACGAACATTTTCAGTACTCAATATTTCATTGTACGAAATTCTATAAAGATCGCCGTAAAAATTCATAAAGCTTCTTCATAAAAATGTTCGCAGAATTGAAGTTATGCCCACTAAAATATTGAGGCGAATGTAAAATTTCTTCTTGTAATTAATGAAAGAAGATCCTTGAAAACTTCAAGTGGCGATAAAAACACTTCATACAGTTCGGATATAATTATGAATTAGTACGTCATGACTCAATAAAATCTTAATCGTTTTATTCGAGATGGAGTTTTAAATGAATTGAACGAAAAATGTACCTACATTTAGAAATAACCTACCTGTATCAAGAAACTCCCGGGGTTCAGTATCTACTACTTAAAATATAATGAACATTTAAATTTTATATGTCCTCGTACATAGGTAAGTAGTATCTCGTACATATTCATGAAATCTTTATGAGCATAATTTTCTTCCTTTATAAATAAATGTACTTTTACTAATGTTATAAAGCCGGAGAGATTGTATTGTTGTTATGTTTCTTTTTTAAACCTTTTCTTATCCGATTACGATAATGCTATACTTAGTAGGTTTTTGTTGCTTCATTTATATTTAAAAGGTAGTTTAGTTCTTATCAGTATGTAGGTACCATCAAAATTACTAATTTCTCAGTCATTTTAAGTGTTTATAATACCTATACTTATTGTATTTGTTACTCTATCAATATATTATGCTTATAAAAATGTCCGTGTTTAAATACATTTATGTTCAATTCTGGGTCTGTATTAGGTGACACAGTAATTTCAAGGAATTATTTAATCTGACCTAGAGCGTTCTGTGTCAGTGCGACACGCGACTGTAGTGTAATTCTAATCGCGTTCTTCGAGTCAAGCTGTCTACTTGCTAACTTGCCTTATTCCCATACGAATGTTGGATTTTAAACGCATATTTTTAAATATATTTTATAGTTGCTACTTTTAAAATATTCTTATTTATGCCTTAACAACATTTTGTTAAACTTAGATTATCGATGACGAAGGTGTTTACAACGGATGACAAATTATGGTAGAAAGCCTGTACTCGATCGTACTTTTTCTGTGCGACCAGGGAACTGCAGTACCTACTTAGTGCATCTCCATTTACTTTATGTTAATAAGTTAGTGCTTAGACACGTAAGAGTCAGCAGTTTGGAAGAGTGGATAGCACTGCAAGCTGCACCTTATCGTAGCGGGTGCGAAGGACGAAGCACCAAGTTAAGGGATGGTCGCGGGGAGGCGGGCGGCTCCGTGGATCTGTCAGTGCTGGGCGCTCGGTCCTCACAAGCGGACGTCGCGTCGCCTCCGTCTCGCTGTCATATGGTTACCGCGCGTGGTCATCCCCTTCATCGGATTCGTGGATTAAACTCTAATTTAATTAAGTGCCCCATAAACTGACCTGTCTCGTGAAAATTGGAATATATCACTGTCGTACAACAAATGACAACAGATTTAATGGGACGTCACCAACTGGTATGCAATAACATTTTGACATAATTTTGTAGTCTATTAAAACTTTTGTCGTTTACCTTTTGAATGCTTAATTTTTGCTTTACGGAAAATGTAGGTACCGTCTGTTCCTGCTACACAAATTAACAGTACCACAGTGAGAGCATACTAACCTTGAGCTCATTTGACAGATCGCATATAAATAAACAATAAAAGCTGCTACTATTATATTTGGGTATTAGGTATTGAGAGTGAACAATTCCTCTCATTATTTTTACAATGTAATAATACTTTCGACCTAGATGTAGATCAACAATGATTTCAATGGAATGAATAGAAATTTTCTCAGTCGAAACTGACTTTATTTTACGGTTCTTATATCCGAGTGAAGATTGTGGTTCGTATATACCTACATTAAAATTTATTATTACGCCAAAAAGATTGGAAAGATTCACGAAAACACACACAAATATATACAGACAATATCAGGGTTGGCTTTAGTAATAAGCTGCAGGAGTTTTCATATAGGTAACTGGCGTTTGCAGATAATTTGTTGTTAATTAGGTGCATTGATTAGATGACCAAAACATGATTCGAGTTGTATCACTGAAGTACCTACCTATATAATCTGTATTTATTGGATGGTACATACCCAGCAAAAGCAATCAAGACCTACCCATTATTATAATTTTCAGGTAGATAGGTATCTAAGAAATAACTGCGCTTGTTCGACTTGCTGTATAGCTATCAAAAAGGCGGCACTGAGATATTGGGCTTTAAGTAAGATTACGTAACCAATCATCATAACCCGTCCTAACTCAATAGTGTCAACAATCAGCCAAATGGAAGGGTGAGCGGATATCCTGTATCCTCCTCTTCCATGATAGTTTCGATTCGTTTGAATTGAATACATTGCTGAAACAGACAAAACGAAATGTTCTCTCGGGGAGCTTGGTTTGAACTGTATGTATCAACTACAAGACTATTGGTTAGTTATAAGTATAACTAGGCTTCGTTAATCAAATAGTTAGGTACTTCGTTAATCGACGTTCTGTCACTAAAAATTTTTACTGCGTTAAAGACTTAGCGTTATATTTTGGAAGATTTACCGAAGTTTTCCCCACATAATCTTCTGTCGTTAGTCGGTCACTAGATAGAAATTGCATTTTAAGTACTTTGCTTACGGAAGTTAGTCCTGAAAAAATTAATAAAATGTTTGGTATCATTTAAGTTTGTATTAATTAATAAATCTTGTATATAATTTTTCCCGGAACTGACATGTTAAAAATTTTATGTACCTATCACTATACCTACTTACAACCTATCCTAAATTTAGGCTTTTTCAGCCATTCATAAGTGTCACTAACCTCTGAAAACTGGTTTATTCGGACTATTCTTCAAAAGCTCTACGGCATCTAACGATCTAACTAAAGGGTTATTACACTTTCAGAGGTCGTGCCTCTGCCTATATAAGCATCTTTCCTTTACAAAACGATGACATTGTACTTATCTATATAAGTACTTTATTTTGATTTTAACTAAAAAGTAAGATTTATTATTGACTCTAGTAATAGTAGCATAAATTTAAATTTTGTTAAGAAAAATAGACTTACGGAGAGGTTCCGACAAGACAATCTCAGGCAGTTTATACTGCGCAGGTATTCCGCCGCTTATTGTTGGTGAAATAGACTGTTATCTGAATAACTATTCCCATCGCATCATCAGAATAGGGAACTGGATCAAAGCATGGTTGCGAATTCGGCAACAGAATATTGTGGTCACTTTAATGGAGGCTACCATGCCAGTCCTCATGAATGAGTTCACGTTCACATCCACGCACGTACCTGAGATAGGGTTCTTCTCTTAAAATTTATTCTCATGATTATTATAGGCAGTAATACTTACCTATATTAAATAAGCAGGCATATATGAGTTGATACTATTAATCAAGATGTTATGCTTTAAACTTACGAATACAGAATTTATGTAAGTATTACAAGGTTCTGGGCAAACTGATTTCAGAATAGAAAGTTATAGAGCTCCTTTGCAGTTGAGTTTAATACTACATCACACGGATTCACTCATACTGCGAAGTTTTTAATATAAAGGCGCTGAATCAACGTTGAAAAGAACCAATAACGTTAAGATATTGCAAGCTAGCGACAGGAAAAACCATATGTCTTATCGAAAACGAGAAGAAAAGACACATTCAAGCGTTTCGAAGCTTCCGACTGTACATTGGAAAGCTCCGAAAAATATATTAAATTTAAGTTGCCCTTGCCAAAACAACATCTCGAATGCACATGCACAACTATTTGAGAATGAAGTAAATGTAGTTTATTTGACTATGATAAATATCTCTAGGGAATGCAAAACTATTCTTTAATTACCATAATTTTTATAATAACTTTTACGTTATAATCAAATTGTTTAAACCCTATAATTTTTCCACTTATCTACTGCTTAGACTACTGCTACTGTCGAAGTAGACACAATTTTATGAAAGTTTGTTATTATGACTATGAATATTTAAAAGGACTTTATTTTTAAACGATAATTTTTAAGTATTAATAACCAAGTCTATTCCTTAATCACGATTTATGTTTCGTGCAACAAGAAATGTTAAGCTCAGTTACGCTCACAATTTGACTTTCAAAGTGAAATCCGCTATTGCACCTTGTCATGAAACCAAATTACACTGTGCGTTTTGAGGTCATTAGGTTATCGGTGGGTTATCGTAAGCGATTAGAGAGTTTAACAGAATATTTTGGGGTGTTTACTTACCTGGGTTTTGTTTAATGCGAACTTTTATTATTCTAAATGTTAAGAAAGTATTCCAAATTGGTAACAGAATACCGGACATTTTTCTTGTTGAAATTGGTAGACACACGTACGAACACATGCACACACATTTATTTTATTGTGTACAGAAATATATTGGAACTTTTACGAAAACTTTGGCAAAACTCTCTTGTTAAGACCCTTGAAAAAATAGCGTTTATTGAGGAGTGAATTCGGGTAATCTTCAATTCGTCGAAGAAAAGATTGCTTCACCAATCCACATTGGAGCAGCGTGGTATGCCCTAGGTCTTTCCCGGTTGTAGATAGAGATATGGTCAGCAGTATCATAGAAAGGGTGGCTGGCATCTGATCTCTACATTTGGACTTTAGATTTGACAGTAAACAGATTTTAAAGTCGCTCAAATTTTTGTTTGTTTTATTAAATTTAAATATTTTAAACGTTTCTGTACCGCCGAGCGCCTATAAATGTTTGTCAGGCCATTGACAGCGTACGTCACTTATGTATGACCCCATTCATACCTATGGCAATGGTTAACGACTGAATTTTACATCGACTTATCCGGGCCATTGAACAATCGAGCATATCTCATAGAAGGGCGAATTCACATCCTCGACTTGCGAACTTGAACTGCCTTTATTATGCTCAGTATAGGCACCTACTCAGAGTTATGAGCATAATTCGTATCAAATAAATAAGAGCTGTATAATCTATAGTACCTAACTATATTTTCGACAATACCTTCAGTAGTTAAAACAACACAAGTTAAAACTACTTTTGATGGTAAAAATTCTGATATTTTTGTTTATGAAGTTTTCCCAGATTTCTGTCAATTTTTTTTGTTGTGTTACGAGCACGTTTCATTGTGCACAAATATAAAGCGAGTATTTCTTAAAAAAATCATATTTTATAGTTCGTGGAGCTGGAGATAACTTTGACATTAATTAATGACCGATTTGAATTTATTGTTTCGTAGTGTTTGATCCCATAGAAAAGTTATGGTGATGCTGATGTAACCATTGGGTTTGGATACAGGACGGTACAACGAGACGACGAGGAATTTAATTTTAATGTATCTAGTTAATATTGTGTGTAGTGCAATTATGATATTAAATATATGAACATTCCTAGACTTCAAAATAAATTCTTGAATTTTGTAATACTTTTCAGTGTCAAGTACGCTTTAATTTTCTGGAATGTTTTGAGTTGTTTTAAATCATAACAAGAAATATCTATAAATTCCTCATTATTTACTTATGTACGGTACAATATTGTTCAAGCATTATTAAAGGGCAAAACCTCAGTGTGATTGTGGCTATCAATCTAATCACTACATAATAATTAATCTGATAACAATATTCTGGCTGATGTTAATTGCCTTTCCAAGTACGTTACAATACAGTACATGTAGTAGTACATATACTGTATTAACCGCATACCTACGATACATATATTCTCGAATACGAATTAGATAATGGAAGTGCAATCCACTTCCCTAAATAGACGATGTCAACCATTTTTTGTTAACAAAACGTTGACCATTACAGATTTTTGACATACAGCAATTATTGCTTTTTTGTATAAAAGTTTGGATGCCCAATCGTTGACAATCATCAAAGAGATAGCACGAAATTACTCGTTTGCAGAGGCACTAACGTTTCTCAAAAAGAAAACATCATTGAATAGTTGTACATACCTATTAATATTTAGTAAATTAAGCATTAAGTTACCTGTTTTGTTATGTTGTTTCACGCTTGCTTAATAGCATTTATGACTTTAAACTCAGACATGGTGTAAGGAATATCCTTTGATGCTAACATTAGCGTCTACGATTGAATTGTTACATTTGTAATGCCGTCCTTTCTTCTTCTTCTATGGATGGTGTTATGCAAAAAAGGTGAGCATTAGCTTGGACAGTTTTTCGGAGTTCGGTTTATTCCGAGTTTATTCCGAATGGTGCCTCGTCACGGACATTTTGTCTCCTCGGGAATTTAAGGCTGAGTTACTCTCGGCTACAAAAGTGTTTACCATACTTAGTATTGGACTACATACTGCATACTCGTATAGAGCGTAAAAACGAGCACAGGGACCATGATTCATATATTATACGCGCTAAAAATTCGCAATTCACAATTCGCCCTTAGGAATACAATTTCCAATGACATTTTAAGCTCTGAACAGCTCAGCTAAGGTAGGAACATCCTCTGGATATCAGTTTAGTGTTTAAATTTTTATCCTCATGAAAAAAACCTTTTTTTTTTCAAAATCATACAGCTATATTTACGGAATAACTCTTTAGTTCTGTGTAAAACTTCTATTTCCTTCATATCGTACCGGTTCCAACTTTGTAATGTAGCTGTGAAATTCTGTGTATCCGCAGTATATTTTAAGGAAACAATAAAAATGTCGAAAGTTTAACTTTATTGAGTCCCATTTGCTTCTGAGCACAGTAAAATATTTGTGCAAGAAATAGTTGGCAGTTAAGGTTATTTAAAAGTAAAAAAATTTTTTTTAAACGATTCACTTAATTTTCCTAAAATGTCTGAGTAGACCTTCTCAAAACCTTGAGAACATGTACCTACCAAAACACATGTAACTTATTGCATGGACACTTTTTAACACGTTTTATGAGCTTCAGTTCAGTAAAGCTTCACTAAAGAACTAACTACGAGTAGGTATGTTAAAAATCTTGGAAGTAAAATTTGACCTACTTTTCAGTGTATGATTGAGTTGATACTTTGCATACATAATATGTAAGTTGGATGATAATGCAATATAGTGTATTGACTTCATAGAGCTTGTCAGATGATAGACCTCTTGTCTGATAGAATGTAATCTTATGAGCTCAGAATATTCTTAAATCAGGTACTATGTATGTCTTTATTTAGGACTAAGTTTTTAAAAAATTAACTAAAACTTCGTATTACTTTCTCTAAATTTTCTAAGTGTCCCAGATATTTGAAATATTTCTAAAACTTTGCTAACTACTCGATTCGATTTAGGTGAAGTGGTGACCCAATTTTTATATTAAGTCACTTTATTTATCTAAAATAACTAAGTCTAAATTATAATCTTAATAGCTAGAAGAATGAATAAATGTATTAATGGAATAATAATAAACGATGCTACATTATTCGTAGTACCCATTTAACATCTAAAAAAAAAAAATCACCTTATAGCTGAAATTCTTGCTCCGAGGAATTCTATATTTGTTTATACTGGAACGGAACTCGTGTAAAGTTTCTATTGGCTACTGTTTGACTGATAAGGGTGAGTTGGGTACTGGCTAAGAACGGCGGTCACGTGCAGGCGTTTCTCCACGCGTGACGTCGATACCTATCCACTCGAATCGTACACAACATTTTTTAACATCTGCTTCGATTTCTGAGCGCGCATGCTACACAAAATATGAGAGCGCTATCGAACGCTACGTGAATTCGATAATAGTTAACTTGGCGTATTTCCGCAAACATATATTTAAAATATGGATATGTGGATAAACACAGTGCAGGCTTTCGCTGCAAGCGTTCACGACCTCGTGTTATCCGAAATAATAATTGTAACTTTTGGAAGTTCTCTTTTACTGAGTGCAGTCATGCCATAAAATATAAATGAAAAAGAAACATTTCTCATAGCTGCATTGCGTCATATATAACTAAAATTAAATAAGTATTAAAAGTTTAAATTTATGTTGATATTTATTGAAAATTCAAACTATAATCTATATTTTATAAAATGAGACCCGTTAAAGTCTATTTAGATATAATTTATAGGTATCGTTAATGTGCTCTTTTGTGAAACATCACTTAGGTAGCTATCGAAAAGTATAAGTACCTACTGATTTCAAATTGTTATGATAATACTGAAAGTCTTATTATCCAGCTCACTTGCAACCGTGATTGCCGCTATTCTCATAGCTATTTGTAATTCTGATATCGTTTCCTATTAAGGTAGACACGATCTACGCAACGGGTCGAGCTATTACTATGTAGGTATTTTTTGGGTTTTAATATTTATTTTATTTATAAAAATAGTTGTATGCGTGACGGTAATGACTCATAGGTTAATAAGAACTTTTTTTATTGCAATAAATAAATATATTATAAACATCCTGATCCCGGTAATCTATTACCTGGAGAAGATTAAGCTCTACCAATCCGCTTTGGAGTGGCCATAACCCGTGGCCATAACAAGGATCGCAGGCACTGGGATAAGTGACAACTTAATAAGTATTATAATAGCTATTGAATATTACTGATTTGAATATGCGTGCGTAATTGTTTTAGTGGTTCTATTTAATTTTACTAATTAGTTAGCAGGCTAATTAATTTTGTGATTCTATTAGCATAATTAGCTCAAAACCCGATCACATAATATATTTTCATAAATACCAAAATCTGATAGCCCATTAGGTTTATTTAAAAAAATTATTATAGATATAGAATCTGGTCCGTAACAATTTACGATTGTGGTACCTATTTGTTACCCCATAGATTTATGTGTTTCATGAAATTAACAAAAAAAAGTTATTCTTCTTTTAAAGGATTTTTTATTAACTACACTCATCTTTTGTTTTGATCTTATTCGGGCTCTTTCTAAGAAATTGCTGTTATTCCTGAATACACACAAATCTCCAAACGAATCTCGAGCTTTGCGCCAAAAACAACGCAAGAGCAACTGATCATAGATTAAGCGTGCGAAGTTTTCCGTGGCCTCATTTTATTTTATTATCAAAAGTTTCATTACGGGAAAGTTGACGGGTGCTTGCCGCTTTATAGTCCAATTCATTTGTCTAGAAACGCTCGCAAACCGCTACGGTAAATAATGGAAAATACTGGAGAGTCCAACGCCTCTTGTCGAGTTCCCGACACCAGATTACTGTGCACTAAGTTAGTCTCGCTTCCCGTTATGCTCTAACAGAATGCAATGAACAAACTTTATTATTGTAATAACAACTTTGTTGTTGCTATGTTATCATAGTGTCTATATAAGCGACTAAAGTCGCTAGTTAAATGATACCCGGAGAGTCAGCAAGTAGAATAACAACTCTACGACTAAGAGCAATGTTTTAGAGAATTTGAAGTAGTAACACTAACAAGGCCTTGTGCTAGATACACTTACACATGTTAGTTTAGTAAGTACTTACTTGTTAAAGTATAAGAGTACCTATGTGTTGCGTACGTGTGTAATATGTATATATAAGATAGTCCGAAATAATTAATAATGCGTATATTATGATGATAAAAAGATGCTTTATTTATGCTTTATTGTACAACGAATTGAAAATATAATAATGGAATGAAGAAAAAACAAAACACAATCAAAATGGAACGCTGCATGGTTCTTTTTTGTTTGTGGTGTCCAGTGTGATCAATGGCCAGTATGATTTAGCTGCCAGTAGCCTTCAGTATGTATGTATTTATTATAATTAGAGAGTAGGCTTTGTCATTTTAAAAGAATGAAGTAAAATGTAGAATAAATGTCGTCTATATTGATGTAACGTATTTATATCAATTTGCAAGAAAACACATCCATGAAATGCCCTGTATACAAGACTGACTATAGTTGCTAGCATGATAGAGTAGGTTGCAACCGACACGTGTTTCCCCGTAGGTGGAGCGCGAAGCATCCTCGTGAAGAGTGCTCTATGACTGACGGCTCTACGGCCGCTACTTGACGATAGTCACTTGTAGGTCGCACTTACACGAGTAGGTACATTAAACATAACTAGTCATGAGCATTATTGTGTGATAAATTATTTAGAGCGCGTGAGATTTTTCTATCAAGTTACATTTAGTACGTAAGTAAATTATTTTTGTGTACGCGTGATTTGTGGTTCTGAATGTTTAATTTAATGTGAAAGCTTTGAATTATAAACTGAAAAACATTCATAACATAGGTGTCAGTTGTTAATGGTTTGCTATAAATAATAAAACAGAACGTACATTATATCAAAGTTATGTTAAATAGATAGAGAATAAAAATTAACAAGTAAAGTTGAGTGAATGAGCGAAGTGACAATTGCTCCCGAGCGGAGGACAGAACGTAAATGACGTTGATACGCGCGGAGTGGGTGCGAGTGGCGAAGGCTTTATACCCTGCCCCGGAACCCGGAACGCTGAACTGTTGGCTGCAAAATATAAACTGCACTTGCTACAAATTACCTCCACGTTTTATGACACAAACGAGGGAAATACTTGTTCCACATTTTAAACAAGTTTTTTAAATGTTAAGTGAATTTTGAAATATGGTATGTTATTTAAGTCTTCATTGTTGGTAGGTATTATAACAGAAGTGATGGCGCACTGGTTACGATAAGGCCTTTTATTCGAGAGGACCGGGTTAAAGTAGGTACCTACGCAAAACTAAAGTTAGTAGGTAGTGTACGTTAAGTCGTCGGTCATTTTCTTAGAGTTAGGTGCGTTTAACCTGTTATTCGTGAGTAAAGAAATTCAAATTCCATCTGATTTCTTACAAAACTGTGCCTTGGAATATTTTAATAATTTACAGGTCTACATACTAACGGAGTACCTACTGTACTTTAGTAATGGCCACACATACGATCTCGCGGTAAATGAGAAAGAATGTTAAATACCTGTGTACCGAGACGTCATTCTACCGCGGCACCGCTCACTATCTGCCCTTTCATAAGAGAACTACATCACAAAACTCATTTGGCATTCAGCCACCTACAATGGCTCGCGTAGATGCGAGGCTGTATTTAAAATACCTGCTTTTTTAACCCAAAATTCCGAGGCAACATGCCATGGCGCACTTTCCACGAGATGTACTTGCAATTGTCTTTCAGTAATATTCCTTTATTAATTTCAGTAATATTAATAGTTCTTGTATCTACCACGTTTGATACAATTCACGTAAAAATACATTAACAAATATAATTTCAGATTTTTCTACCAAAAGGTTTTATTTGAATCCTGCATTTCATTGACACACTCACAATGTAGAAACAACATAGGGCGGTTATAAGTATGACACTGCAATTTATTATTTAAGAATGGAATATAAATGGCCATCACTTTACGTATATTTGGGTCGATAGGTCGGTAGGGAATGGTTCGTTAGTCAGATGAACGTCGAATGCGCGCTGCATCCTGCCGCCGGAAAAACGCCCAGTGGCAAATACAAATTGTGCTTCCTATGATACTTACATTGCCGACTGTGACGAGTCCTACTGACGAATCTTTAAATCCGGCTTAATATTATCGGAGTTATTGAATCAGTAATAGAAATGTAAAAATAGGAGGACAATTATTTATATAATACATATTATTATACAGTTTATATTCTCTTTATGTAATAATACTGATCATCGATATCTATTCTGTTGTACCAGAATATTATGATTGGTGGTGCTCTTTTAATAATATTGATATGAACCGCAAAGTGATAAATAAAAATAAAGAAGGGAAATTCACGAGCCCTTGGGATTATGACATTTAACGTCTCATTCATGTGGCAGGATAGGGAAACTCGTATATTCTTATTCACGTTCGCCATAAAACCACAAAGCGTTTTTGTATTTCGTTTTAATTTTCTTTTACGTCACATTAGGTGCAATGAGGCAGAAAGCGTATCTACGCGGTTTTTATATAAAAATACACTGTTTTATGTACTCAAATAAGTTGTTATACTTATACATATATTATAGCTTTGTCACGTCGTCAGTATCTGAAACCACTACGAACCTATTTAGAAAAATGTTTTTCTATTAGAAATATGTAAATGTACAAAAAAAACTAAACGTTATCAAGTAAATTATTAGAATAATATCTACTAAATATTTTACACATTGATGTATACCTACATACGTGTAAAGAATAGGTATGCTCAATGGAAGCAACTTTTGGTATGATATACTCATAATATAATAATAAAACTAAAATAGGTATAGGTACTATTGTAAAAGTAAACAACGTAAAAGTACTCTTTATTTTACCTACTAGCGATATCGTTAAAGTTTTAGTGGAGACTTGTTACTTACTCGTAGATGTGGTGGATCTGCTTGACCTTTGAGACCTACTCGGTTAGATTACAAGCTTGTTGATTGGAGACATGAGTTCACGCTATATGATACGATCTTTCGATAGGTATTGTCTTTAATATTTATATATATATTCATATTATGTTATGTATTGTACATAAGTTCTAAGTTTATATCATAATCATAATTTTTGTTAGATCTTAGTGTCTACTAAGCCTACTACTAAGAAACTAAAAATAAATAGTTATTTATTCTGGTTTTTGGCACCTACCACGTTTCACCAGCACCAAGGCTTGTAGAGAATGCCAACTGGCATTAAGTCCGCCCATTGTGAACTTTAGTTTAAGGTCTTCAGCCTTTAATCCTTTTATGGCCCACTGCTGGACACGGGTTTCTTCTCACAACCACAACCAAGGAAATCCTCGAGCATACTCCAGGACGTTGCCCAAAACGGATAAACACTGCATAAATAATTAAAAATTATACCTTAGAAATACTCACAAAATACCCAATAAATAAAATGTCAATGTTTAGTAGGTAGATGGAAATAAAACCACTGACGTTGACACTTCAATATCAACTGAGCGATGACGCAGTCGTTGCGCTCGCGCCGTGAAAGACAGACGTTATGTGCTTCCTGTCCGTTCGTAACCTCCGTTGGTTAGCTGTGCTATCGGTTGTGTTTTAGTGACGCCCTAGCATCCCATGACTATCATTAAAGGATCATCAGCGGTGCGATATCCTACAGTGCAAAAGCCCCGTGCGTGTCGACACACTGCTATTCGTCCCGAATTGACCTTGGACGTTAAGGTTACTGGTTTTCCTTTACTCATTAACTTTAGCAGTATTGTGTTTTCACATAAATATACAGTCCCTCCACCAATCCGCATTGGAGCAGCGTGGTGGAGTATGCTCCAGGCCTTCCTTGATTGTGGGGAGAGACCCGTGCCCAGCAGTGGGACATAAAAAGGGTTGAAGGCATA
>DWAV01000327.1:0-21569 GCA_018231305.1 Noctuana lactifera
ACCCCTTAGTTTTTATGTCATATGCGGTACGAAGTTCGCGGGGTCAGCTAGTTTTAATATATAATTTGATTATATATAAAAACTGGAATGTTCTATAAAGGACGTATCAATAAAAAAAACCGTTTATGTATTTGCCTATTTGGTATAAAAAACAATTTGTCAAAAGTACGGGTTCCGTAAGTCCACAAGTTTTCTGTTGCGCCAGTTTTAATTAGAAAAGTTAAGCAATTACTTGCAGTGCTTCACCTTCGTTCAACAAGCCAGTATATTTTGCAATGATAAATTGAATTGATAAACTAAAGGTCACATGCCTTTCTACATCGGTAAAGTCGAACGGTCATTAGTACCTACAATATTAAATTTGTTCGAGCACTGTCTTTATGACAATTAACTCAAGCTATTGGCCACGGAGTTGTATCAAGTGCCCGAGATTATCAGAAATATAATTTATAGTATAGTCTACTTATTGTAACCGAATAAAGTACAACCTCACTACACACATACACACACACCGCGTTTACTTACAATCTCGCGTCATCCAACCAGCACTTAGGCAGTGTGGTAAAGCATTGCTTAAATCCTGTTCATACTTATAAAGAGACCCTTGTCCAATTTTGGAATAACGATAGGTTGATGATAATAACGACTTCCATACTTATCTCACGTTCAGGGATCTCACTTTTGATCAAATTTGATGAATTTTATTGATTAATGATAACTTGACGTCGAATATTTCTATACAAGTATGTTTCAAAATTCATACAGTATTGATAGCAATCTTTTAAATTAATTTGAGTTTTGAATGATAATATCACTCTTTTTGGATGGAGAGAAAGAAAAAAACTCATATTTACATAGACGAAATCCGAATACCCCATTATGTAAATCAAACCACGTCTGGCCAATGTAATGCCAGAACGGGGTAACTCATTTAGAGATTCAGGCATGTAGAATAAGATCGAATATTTTTCCACCATTTTTATTACGAAAATTTCAGTTTTTAGGTTTAAATAACAAATGTAATAACTAGTTAACTGACAACCAATGGGGAAAAAAATTCTATGGCCAATTTGAACTTCCGCGAAACAACTTGTACAAAAGGCAATTAAGACAAATCTATCAAGCTTTCTGACAGTGAAAGCTTGAAATCATCTTTAATTTTGTACTTGACTACTCAAGGAGGTAACTCGTCTCGGGGAGAGTTTAAAACACGAGTAACTGCCGTTGACCTAATTATTTCCAACGTCGTCACAGAAATTTGATTCCTAACTTTCGCAAGATGGTTGAGGGAAGCTTTTGTTGCTTACTTTAAGACATTAATGTTCAATTTACTATGTACCTACTATCTAAAATGACCAAAAAACATCTATTATAATATATACCATTAGTCAATAATACCTAAGTATCGGCAGAATTCTTTCATGTTGCGATCATGTAGGTCTTTTAATAAAATGTATGCTATCAAATGATTTCTTTATGTCTTAATCTGTTACATTTTTTTTCTCTCTATTCTCTATCTCTTCTTTGTATTTGTGTAAGGGCTACTGTTTCATTTTATTTTATAAACTTCATAATTGTTATATCTATATCTCTGTTACCTAACTAACTGACCTTTTCTACTCTATTCTTGTGTCTATTTGCGGAAACTTTTAAATGGCCTTCATATATTTATTCTATTCTGTATTATGTATTACTATAATGTATATTAGCTGTAAGTTTTCCAAAAAATAAATAAATAAATGACATTATAATAAATCGAAAGATTGATGCAAATCTTTTACGAGTATATTGGATATAATAACGTACCGTTACCGTTACAGTAATATTATGACAAACAAAACATTAACCCTAAACAGCTTACGTTTACATAACTTACCAACTATCTTCATTTGCAATCAGGCTTAATTCTCACGTTTGGAGCCCATAAAGTTACTCAAAATAACTTAAGTTAATAACACACAAAACACACGTGATTCAGGGTATTTTAAAGAAAGTGGTACGTTGGAGTTAAGAAAGAGAAAAGCTTTTAGTCTCTGCACAATAATTTACTGCCGCCCGTTACCGCCACGCGATAGTTTCGAAAAGAATACTCCTTGGTTAGGTAATATATCTTTAAGAAGACCAAATTAATATGTAATTAAATAGAAATTTTTAACGATCATTGTTTTTGTGAAGTGAAGAAAGAAATAATGTTATGTTGAATCAGATAACGTCGAGGCTTAGTCGTCCTACCGAAAACACTCTTCTGTCGCCTGTTACTCTTAAATATCAAAACTTAAATTAATACTTCGTGTACATAATAGAACAATTGGAAATAAATAAATATTTATAATTACATTAGTTACTACGTCGTTCTGTCCTTTTATAACATTTAAAATGTGCTTCGTTGCGATTATGCTTGGTTGCATTGGGTAAAGTCTGTGACTATCGTTAACTACAAAGTCTTATTAATGGCATTATGCTTTGATTAAACTCAATATGTAAGCCGATGTACTGTGTTTTTGACGTTCATCGAGTGTATACTAATACCTTATGATGAATAAAAATGTTTTTATTTTATTTTATTTTACAACATTTCATACATTCTTTGTTTATATCTATTTTGTACAATAACGAATATTTATTTGTTGTTTATAATTTGTTTACTTGTTATGCTCCGTATTGAACACCTTTAATTATTTTATCATATCGAATTTACCACAAAACTATAAATGTTTCTTACTCAAAGAAATACCTCACCTCATGTTTAATTTGTTAGGCAGGATATTTACATGATATATTATATTCCATTATGCTATGCATACATTTATGGGTTAATGCTCCAACATTCACGGTCGCCTTTGAACGAAAGCCTGCCAAAACTTGCGAACTTACTTATAAGTAGGTATTACTAAAAAGTTTTAGCGCTCACTGCTCACTGGTACTATTAAAGTTTGGAGACGAAGTATAGTCAAATACAAAATTCAGGAAAAGCCATTGTATGAGAAAATGCCTCATTGTTCTTCGAACAATTGTTGGGAGTCGTTGAGCGCTAACTAATGGAGACTGTATTGTCTTGAGACTGTGCTGAGTTAGCAGAACCGGTTAGGTTTCGGTTTGGAAGCTTCGTAATTGACTGTACAGCCTGCTTACGTTTTTGTTTTAAGTTTTGTATCTTTTTTATTATATAAGTCTGGTAGACAAGCAGAAGGACCACGTGATCAGTTGTCACCATCGACTGTGAACATGGGTGATACCAGAGGGGTCACCAATGCGCTGCCGACCTGGAATTTCGCAGCAGCAAGATCGTTTCATAACGTAGACGTACGTTGTAGAAATGAACGTTTAAATGAAACCGCAAAGGGCCGCCATGATTCCTAGTGATGTGGATGGAACTTAAGTCTTATGCGTGTAGAATAGTGCTGAAATGGCATTATGGCGACATAAAGGCTTTAATGCTCTAAACACTCTCGGCCTCTCATTCGAATCAAATGACTTACTGTACACAGTCCAACACATTGTATTTGTTCTATTTTTACCTCGAATGCTCCGAAACCGAATTATATAATCAGCCCATTGGCGGAAGGCTTGTGTTCATTTTGCCAAGTCGAGGTTCTCTTTCGGTTGAAAGATCTTTATTTTTCATTTATATTGTGTGTATAGTAATGTACATAAGTTTGGATTGATGCAATTCTAGACAGCCTCTATTATACTTGTATTGTGCTATGCCATCTCTTGATAAATTAGTTGATAATAGGATCGCTTATGTCGAGCCCCAATTATTGCCGACGTACCTACTGTTATCTCATAATTTTTCTGAGAAGGTCCTATATTTTATGTGATCAAGACTTATTTTATTACTAAAAAAAAAAAGATTTTACAAATAAATACCGAGCGAAGGTCACCGAGGTATTTTTATTTTGAAACGAACAAAATACCTCCTTGATTGCAAATAGTTCGTTGTTTCGAGACTCTTCAGCCTCGTTCGAATAGCAAGAACTTAACTTTACCTATAAAACTCACTAAGAATTTTTATTGGAAAAGTAAACATCCTGGACTCCCACTGTTCGAACTCCCATTGATTCTAACTGTACTCGAAAAGCCGCCTTACCAAGCATTTTGTACAAGTTTTAAAGAACGCTTTGTAAATACGAGTACTGTAAAATACATTTCTAGTAGGTATAAATTCAGATGTGTTCAGACTAAGCGTAAGATCTTGGACACGACACGAACCGATATCGCCACTCAGCCCACACTTGGCCGGTGATCTACCGTTCGATTAAGTACTGGGACCACGACTGTACCAATGTATAATATGCTTAAGTTTTTGTACAGTTACGATCTACACAAGACGCAGAGCTTGAATACTAGTAATTTCAGGAGCTGCAAGTACTACTGCCTAGCTGAGATTGTGCACTATGAGCTACCTCAGAGAGGTAGTCTTTTTTTAATGTTCTTGAACTTTTAAAGTAATTCAGGTAGGCCCTTTAGTGGTATCTAACTTTTAAAAAACATTTCTTCGTATTGTTTGATATTAAAAATAATATTCCAATGTTGTTAGATAAGTGTTATCCGATTTTGAAATCAAAATTAAATATTTATTTTTACAAGAAGGGAATCTGACTTATGAATACATGAGAACTTATATAAAAAGCGACTTCGAAAGATTGAAAAAGGTCCGAAAATTGTCCCATAAATTTTGTTCGCGACTACACGTTGGATAAGTGAGGTTCATTTCCGAAGATTCAGAACTTCGAAGATATGTACATACCTACGAGTACTGAGTTCGCTTCGTGTCTGAAAGAAGGAGCGACCGAGTTTCTAGTGTTGTGCGAATGTTTTTTCGATAATAAGTTACTTACTCGCACCTACTCCCGAGTGGTTTGGTTGCTTTCTGTGCCATTCCCCGAAAGAAGCACACGAGTAGAAAATTAAAGCTGTCTACAATAGTAAACACATACGTCATGTAATAGTGAACAAAATTACTCGTAAAGTAACGTGATAGTAGAATTGTTAGCGTACTCGTATATCATTGCAGCTCGGAGTTGATTCTTACCTAGCATTAGTAGCATTTTATTACTTGTAAGGTTTATTTTGTTGTATATAGTCTACAGATAATGTGAACCAATCTTTATTACTCTCATCTCATGTACCTATTGTTATTATACTGTTAGTTTGGAATTCATGATTCTCTCCATCTAATTCAATTCAAGTTCTAAGGAAAGAGAGCCTACATGTTCATATTGTTCATACATGTAGGAAGGAAAAATCCACTATGTGTCTATAACTCTACAAGACATATAAATAAATATGAAATATAGTACGTATTATCATTATCATCCGCAATCTATTACTTTCTATCTACGCACTTGTAGGGTTTTATTTCAAATATAAGAAGGGTTTATTTCATACTTTAGGTTTGTAAACGATGGAAAATGTTACGTAGCAAGTGTGTAATTTCAGTATCTTATCATTGGTAATATTATTTAAACTATCGATATTTAATTGTACCGTCCCTAAGCAGTTTGAGGATAAGTTCGACAAGTTACCCTCTTCCACTAAAATATGTAGCGACACAATATTGAAAAGTTCTTTTGTTGAACCAAACGTCTCTATCTTGCTCTAGTTTAAATACGTCCCGTTATTTTCATCTGCCGATTTCGGCTTCAATTAAGGTTTTTCTTACTGATGCATACCAAAAACTTAAAAGTATTCGAAATTCATTATGCGTCCATTGAGACAGTCTTATTTAAAAAAAAAACCCATTATTTTATTTGTTTTGTTTTATTTTATTACACGGCTTACTTGCCTACATAGGAAATTAATTAAATTTCGGTAAAATTACAATATCTTCTATCACTTTCAGCGTTTTACGTACCTACGCGAAGCGAGGCCGGAAAACTAGATTTGCAAGTGTCCAATAAAATAAAATAGTACTTAGCTAAGAACAGTTTACTTAGTATTCTAATGAAAGCTAGATAGCCGCTCGGTTACTATCGTTGTCCTAGATCTTTATAATGGATTCAGTGCAGACAGTAAGTAGTACACAAGGTATTTCAAAAGTACTTTTTAAGTAGGCAGATACTTTTATACAAAGGATATAATTATGTGCCAGCAAGTATAATAATATGCTTCTGGCTGTCCCTTGAGGGATAATAATAATTTTAATAATCTTTAGTTTAATCGTTTTTATTTATTTCCATAAAAGTTTACATTACATGACATCCTAGTAAGTACATATAGGCATTACTTATGTCAGGATGTTTAATGTTGCCATAAATTACCATGTATTTAACTAATAACAATATTTATTTAATATTTTAGCTTGTGTTTGTTTGTGTGTATGTGTGTGTGTGTTTCACTTATGGCATAAAAGTTTTACATTTTGATGTGTTTCATGGAAATCTGTCACCCAAAGAAAAATTCAAGTAGTGTTGTGAGTATTAGGGATATAAAAAACTTTTGTTATATTTGCATTGAACGAGGCGGCCAGGGAAACTCAAATATGAAATAAGGTTTTAGGATTGAGATTGAAGCTAACTTAAAATAGCACTATAAGAGTGTTTTCGTGTTATTCTATTTTAAATTATTTAAACTTCATTCCCCTCCAAGAGATATTTGTTAGCAACTATCCATTCAGACAAAGTCGTGCAATTGCCGGTAGGTAATGGCATAATTTCTATTATCTAGCCAACTCAAACTGCTAGGAGTTGCATGTTAATTTATGAAAAGTAGCGCCATTAAATGCCAAGACTTCTACCGCTTGCTGAATTTTCTAATCAAGCTGCCAAGCCCGTTAACATCCAAACGTTTCATTTCCGACCTTCTGAGATTCATTCATATTTCAAAAACTATGGACGTGCTACACTAAGACAGACAGTAGAGCCTTAATTCTTCTGCAGAATACACTTGCAGTTACAGTATTGTTATTGAAATAGGTAGTCACTGTAATTTTTTCTTTTATAAATTTCACAGTCATCAAACTCAATGACTTACATTGGAAAATTAATTGTATGATAGATAATGATAATAATCTAGAACCATTAATTTGTGCTATTAATAGTTAGTATAGGTATCACAAACCGTAGACGAAATCACGGCCATCAGGTTTTATGTGCTATATAGGTACTAGTAAATCAATAATATTTCTTTTGAAATTCATCAGTACATCTGAGCTATTACTATAGATTCCGAATCTCATTTCACCAACTTCAAACATACAAGATTCTGAGCTCAGACGGTTCTTTTGAATTATTCTTTGAATAATTCATGTACTATATATTTATAACATTCAGAACCGATTGACTTTGGTCCCTGATGTAAAGGACATGTTACGTAGTATAGCGAAATAGTAAAGGAATATATTTATTAAAGGATTTTATTTTATTTTATTGTCATTTTTTGTGGTACCATTGTAGAAATTACAGCGGAGCCTGAGTAGGTCACAGTTCCTATCTTTTGTACTAGGGTCCGGTAGGCTATTGACTACTGAAGACTCCTTTCTGCGGATTCGAGACTGATTTCAGCGCGGCTGCATCTAGTGATGAAATTTAACTATTTTGTGCCACTATTTGCCAAATGTGTCAGATCTCCAATAGTTATTTAAAAACCCTACGTAGATCAAATCAGAAAACGAAACTAAAATCAAAAAGCTCAGAAAGTATAAGAATTGGTAACAAAGGCATGCCGTTTAATCCGTGAACAAGAAAATTAAATTGTTCTGTACAATGGCGGGTCCACTAAATTAATTTTAGTAAGCAAAGTGAGTTTCGAGTAGAAACTCAATCTAGGGAGTTAAATATGCAGCGGCGTGATTGAGGTATTTTGGAAACTCTACTTTTGCTTGGTATTGTACATCAATGTGAAGCTCTAATATTTTTTAGAGGGCCTTTGTTGAATATGTCATTGTGTGCAACAGCTTTGTAAAAAATTCAGATGCTACGGTTTGCAAACTTTGGTTGAGCAAACTTGTCTGAAATGTAAGTTTCCTGAACGACCTATTCTCAGACCTACCAAATAAACACAAAAAAAATCATAAAAAATTTTAAAAATCATCAAGCCGTTTCCGAGGATTTCGACGGTATTTTGTAACTCTTCACACTCACAGCCCCACAATAGGATTCCCTGTGTCGTGGGTGCCATGGACACACAGAAAGACAATTACACAAACACCCAGACCGAGAACAGAAATTTAAATTTATCATTTAAATTTTTAACCCGCCGGGAATCGAACCCGGTACCCTTCGAATGGTATACTGTGACAAGAGATTTCTATATATTAGATTCAGTGAGGTTAATAGGTAATAGGTAAATGAGATAAATGTACTTTGCCACAAATCTTCGCGGGAGTTTACTATTAATTTCTTATAGTTCTTAGTTATATATATTTCTTTATTTTGTTTTATTTATTTATTTTAGTAGATACTACATATTGCTAAGCAAACATTACAGATAAATATAACTAGGTGTATAGTTAGTGACAGCATCCACCGCAATATAAATGATACATCACTTGGCTTTCTGGAAAGCAGTAAAGCAACCACGGCTACTTATTTTCAGCACTTATAATATTTCAACCCAAAAGCTTGAAGAAAAATGTCATCCTTTTGAAACAATAAACCAACGTCAAGTACGAGCTAAAGCTTTTTACCAGGTCAATGCGATTTGAATACAATAAACGCTATCGAGCCACCACTCTCCATGGAAATGAAGGCGGTATCTTTTCCTTTTTCCCGAGAAGAGTGTATACCCATTGAGTAATAACTTCGTTGGCAGGCGATATGAAAAGTCTAATAACAACTTAAATTTTGACTTTTATTCAACTCCCTCGGGTTAATCCTGTTAATGGCAGCGGTGCACGGGTGTATATCAGATGTAGTGTCATTTGTATTTTAAAACAATGTTAGAACCATAGTGATTAAAGTTATATTTAGGTAGAAATCAGATTACAAACATTCGATTAGCATATTTAGAAGAAAGCAAGTCGTACCTACAAGGGAAAACCTTGCTTTTCAACGCTCTTTTGCAAAACTTTCCTGACTTTGACATGTTTACAGAAGACTTCGTTACTTATTGTCGTTTACGCAAAAGTACCTACTGTGAAAGGAGTCGAGTTTTAGGATAGTCGGAGGGTAAAACGGGTGATGTGATGCCATTTTTAAAGGACCGATGTATTTGGCGTAGAATTTATAAGATCTAAAATGTTTATCATTATTCTTTTCTAATTTAAGTTAAAGATATCTCTATATTTATACCGTAATTATGTTTGTATTTTTACCAAACATTCCTGAATTATCTTAATTAAAAGTAAATTTGAAATTTTTGCGATATATTTTTTATATACAATTCATTATCATGATCATTTTTACCCTACATGCTCATCAGTTGGACATGGACATTGTAAGAAAGGAATAGGCCATAGTCCACAACATAATAATATCCAGTTACAGGAGCTTATAAGCTTTTTTGAAAATGTTATTCTAATAACGTTCTATTATGAGTAGCAAACAAGCATGCTGGCCGTATGGTTAAGTTATCACTGCCTCCTCGCCCTCGTCTCAATAACGTGACTCCGTCATCCGCCCTCCGTTACATTTACTTTATGAGAGCTGCGGTGGTACCTCTTTGGGCGAACTTACCAGTTCTACGAAGTTAATTGGATTATATTGGGTAATGTGGTATTCATAACGCACTAAAACCCCTCGATAGCTTGCCTCATGGTATTGAATCGTTATTGGGCCAATCACCTGTAACCTATGTTGAAATAACTTTAAATCCGCGATTAAATCTATGTTATAGGTATAAATAGGTAAATAAAATAATGTGCCAAAATACATACGTCTATGATGTTATTATTTTCTAGAAGCTTCACGACCCTACCCAGACTAAACCTACTTCCCCATTATAATATTATTAAACGTCCAAGCCGAGCGCGAGTTGGTTGAAGCGAGAAATTTTTCATATTATCCCAAAAGAAAAAGTGAATATTCCTGCTACTGGGAGTTTCACAATAAATTGCTCTGCCGGCCAGGTAATTTTCAGGTGACCGGCACTGATGAATTTAACATACGACGTGTGCATTCTCGTTACATGGTAATTATCATCAAATATGTATACGACAAAATTACGTTTACGCATTTATCTCTTCATATTACGTTTCTGATTGTCTGCTTGAGGTAATGATTGTAACTAAGTTTAACTTCATACACAATAGTTTGGTCACTATATTTATAATAGTAGGTACCTATATAGTATAGTGGTGGTAGTATACGACAGTAAATAGTATACTGCCGGTGGCAGTCATCGTAGAGATGGTGAGAAGAAAAGAGAAATGTGATTCGATGAGACTGAAAATGTGATAAATTATGTGAAATAATACACATAATATGAGAGTTTTACTGAACGCGCCTAAAGATATAATATGTATAACTTCGAAAACGATATAAAGTAATATAAAAATAGTTGGAAAACGATCCAACTATAAATATGAAAATCAGATAAAAACAAAACAATATATTGCTTCCTTGGTACAAGACTCAGGGGTGCGATGGGTCCAAGTTTCAGAAAAGTTTTTACACGTTACGTCTTTTCTTTTACTACTACTGTTAAAATGATACTCGTCATGAATAAAACAAAGCTCATAAAAAGACGCTGAGATTGAACTTTGCCGAGTAGAGGTGTAACAATGATGTACCTACGTCACACTTACATGAGGCGACCATCGGTCTCCGGGCTAGCAGCACAACTGCATGCGAACTCAGGCCAGGACACGAGCCTGCTTGAGGTTGGATGTAGATGTTCATGAGCGGCAGCGACCACTTAACACCAGGCAGCCTGCATGCTCGTCTGCTACTTTATATCATAAAAAAAAATTTGAAAGTAGATGCGATGCTACTCATGAGCACTGAGATTGCTTCAGATAAAGTGTTTCTAGAACCATATTTACGAGTACACATCCCCAACCGAAACACAAGACTTGCTTCACGATAGGTTATGAGGGCGGTGGTCAACGGCTATCAACTCCCCTGACAAGTTCCCCTTAAAAGTGTAATAAAATATACGAGCATTTTAGTATATTCATCACACCGTAAAATTGTTTCATCTAGTACCTACATTCTGTATCTACACCCGAAATGTGATATATGATCTTGCGGTGGCGTTGAACCCCGCTTTATTGCTGCCAGTACAATAAAAAGGAAAAGATCAAAAATAAATCCCGAAACCCTACGTTTCTTTGTTAGGTATATCTATCAACTTGAACCAGACTGCGCTGTGAATCAACTTCAATATTTACTTTCAGTCAAAAGTTTTTTATAAACTGATAGGATAGGATTTGTTTAAAGTAGCTTCTAAGAAAAATGGTAATGTATATATTATATATAAGTATTTTATATGTATAAGTATTTTACGAGTATGTTAGTTTTTAAATTATTTTTGTTTATTAATGGAAAACGAAGACCTGGTTATAATTGTAATTTCCATGAATGTTCGAGTAAATAGGTATATGTCGCTGATATGTATATGCTTTAAACCAGAAGCGTAAGCAGTATTTAACGTTATTTGATGCGGCAAACTCAGCCCTAGTAAGTGGTAACGCCTCCACATTATTATGACCTCAAATAGGACATATTACGAGTATAATTGTTTTATGTTAACAGCAGATACACATATCCACGAAAAATCAGGAAGATATAAAAGGTGAAGTTTTTATATTTCAGCAAACTTCTGTAACGAACCGACCACAAAGTTATAATCCAATCCTGTACTCAATATTACTTACGAAAGAAACGCTTTATACGAGATTACTGGTGAAGGTTATTGGCAAACTTCCAAAGTACCTTGTTAATGCCGAGATTGGTGGATGAGCTAAGGATATTGAGGGCATTTTTAAGGAAATTTCCCGATTCCAATATTGAAATCCAAATTTTATCCCTAGTGACCGGATTAAATGGAAAAATAATATTATAAGAAAATTAAAATAAAATCCAATGGGCTTTTTTTGAGCTACTGTCATAATAATCTAATCTAATAATAATATAATCTAAAAAATTACCGAACAAATTTTCACACGAATTTCTCTAAACGACGGACCATTAGGTACTCCAATTATATCAGATGAAAATCTTTGAAGATATCACAGAATTGGAATATTTCGGAAGAATCAGTAGTCTGCTGACATTTGATTCTATATGTACTTGTATGAAATCCAGAAAATTTGCAAGATAAGTCAAATACACCCTCGACGTTCTCTTATTTGCTTCTAAAATAAAGAGGGTACCTACTCAAAGCTGCGGACGGAAAATCTTTCCAATCTAGTTCGGAGCCAGCGAAACTCGTTTATCGAGAACCCATTCCCACAACGAGTAAACATAAGGACGTTATTCTCGATTTTCGAACATTTACGGTTAGTATTCAACGTTCACTTCGACACTTCTGACGGGAACAATAACCTTGACGAACAGCAGAATTCGTTGTTCAGGTGGCCCATAAAGAAGGTCTTCAAGAAGGACTTCAAGCTTCAAAGTATTAAATCATTTAAATCGTTACAGACTTTAATCATTTACTTTGGAGTTACATCCATACATACAGGCGAATTTAATAAAAGCGAGTGAATAAATAAGTCTATTCAAGTAAAAAAACATTAGCTTCATATGAAGTAGCAAAATAAAGTGACATGATGGGCCTACTCGGAAACGAGCGAATTGTGGGTAAATTTTTGTTCAAGCTACAACGTTTTATGGAGATTATAAACATGGAACACCTTAAACAAGTCGACAAAAGCGCGCTTTGTTTAGGAAAGAATAATGTTACCGTTTCGTTTTACGCGGCACGGGATCAGCCCGTAATGTGCCGCGTAATCGTGATGTATAAGCGTTGGTAGTAAAAGGAAACATGATGTTAAATCTGCTCAGAAAACCGCAGAGCTCGAAGTTTCAAATATTTGTCTGCGATCCTTGTGGCTTGGTAGATCCTTCTTACTCCTCCTCCTCCAACCCTTTTTTATGTCCCACTGCTGGGCACGAGTCTCTCCCCACAACCGGGGACGGCCTGGAGCATACTCCAGCACGCTGCTCCAATGCGGATTGGTGGAGATACGGGTTAGTGGCCAACCCGTGTTTGATGTTGTCAAACCGCCCAAAGGGCCTCCGACTAGGTTTAACGACTGTTATCTATCGATAACAACCGGAACCGACGGCTTAACGTGCCCTCCAAAGCGCGACAGCGCGCATCAAAATTTGCCTCTAGCGGTGACCCGTCTGAGTACCGGCCGAAAGTCATCAAAAAAAGCATTATAAGAATTGACACCCATGTGGTGCAGTAGGTACCATGCCGGTCTGCCATTCGAATGGCTGGTTTTGATTCCCAGAGGGGCAGATGTTTATACTCGTATGATGAATTTAGATTTCTGCTCACGGTCTGGGTGTTTCATTGTCTTCGGGCTTATTCCTACAACACAGGGAATCCCTATGTTCAGCTGTGAGTAAAATATAGTATACTTAGGTACCTACTCCATAAAAATCGGTAGAGAAACATTAACATAGTTGTTAAACATTAAATTAATAAAGTTTGGAGTGAATAATTCCATTAATGCGCCATTGGTGAGTGTTATGGAGGCGCTCTGGGCAAAGTTTTCACATTACAGCCCATAGGGCGGTTTACACACGGTGTTCGAAAGGAACCTCCAATTGCTTAATTTGATAGATTATTATTTATCGCGATGTTAGAACATCTTTTTTCTCATAACTCTCATAACCTCTCTGCCAGTATAGATCGAAAGCGATCTCACAAATTAAGCAACCTCGGGTGCGGTCTTACTTGGATGGGCACGCTAATGCGCGCTTTCGTGTGTCGAAGGGTACGTTAAGATAACACGATAAGTCGTTAAACCAGGTTGAAGGTCCTTTGGGAATGCGACACGGGTAGGCTACTAACCAGTCTCTCCACCAATTCGCATTGGAGGACCGTGGGAGTATACTCTACATTCTTCAGGCCACCCCCAGCTGTGGGGAGAGACCCGTGTCTAGCAATGGGTTACGAGTCTCTTTTAACTTACCCATATAATATGCTGTGATGTGTTCAAATAAATAATTTTGTCTAGTTTGCATGATATCTACCAAGTTGAAATTTAACAAATAATTCTTACATACATTAGGTACAAGGCGAGTCGATTAGCGATTTTAAATAAATATGTAGGTATATTTTACCAGCTATTGAATAAATTATATGTGTTTGTCGCTTACTGCATACACTATGCGCCATTGTCTGTCTCACATCCGACGCCATTTATGCAATAGTTTTTAGTTATTCGATAGTCGTGTGTAATTTGATTTTTCGCTGGATTTATGAGCGTGTGCTCTTCACAATAGAAGCTGCATGCGAAAGTAACTCTGTCTGTCTGTCTGTGACGCCATCACGGTCAAACCGCTGAACCGATTGAGATGACATTTATAAACAGATACTTGAGGGCCTTGGGATAGGCTACTTTTTTCTCTTATTTTTTTTCCAGGAATTTCATTGTTATACGAAGAGGTCCCCGAAAATGAGTTTACTGAACCATTTTTCTCACCATGTCACCCATTTTTATTTTCTCTTTAGACCCGGTTTCGTAGTTCATGCAGACGAAGTCACGGGCATAGGCTAGTACCTACTCGTAAAGTATAATAAATAATTAAGTAAGAATGACGGGGCCGGATGACGATTGGCGACCGGAACTCTTTAATGGAATGACGCAAACCCTAATAATAATCCTTTTTTGTTTGTTTTCAAACTTTAAGCTTTTGATGGGAAATGGAAAATGTATATTTTACAAAAAAATGAATTTGTTGATTTGCAGTTAAATACACATACTAGGAAAATGAAATTTATGAGGGCATTGCAAAATTGCTCGCCTGGCTTGCCAAAAAGAGTATTGACATTTCATTAAAAATTATTGGCTAAAATAAAAGTATTTACAAAATTATAATTAATAACTATAAAAAGAAAATTTCCTTTATTATGGCCGCGTGAGGCATGGTACCCATAGATAGCACTGGCAGCGTTACGGCGCTGGACGGCAATACTCAACCTTTGAGCAAAATAACCGAAAAAAAAATTTAGTTCTCTGATATTGCAGATCTGGAAAAAAAATGTGGTATTATTTTGTGGCGGCGACAGGAAAATTACATTAAAGCGAAATACGAATACACTTATACTATTCAGTTATCTGCTCAAATGTAATGCCACTTCATTCATAGGAGTCCATACTCGCGCAATAAAATCGTGACATCCAAGCATTGGAGCTGTAAATCAACTATCGTGCGACATATTTTATTTTTCCCGCCCGTAAAATATAGCAAATACTAGAAGCTAAGAAAAGTTGGATAGTGGACGAAATTTAAATTGAGACCATTGTTATAATAGGTATATATTCAATAATATTCATAACTACTACAAAAATCGTGTCAATTAATAATTCGTCTAATAAACGTTACTTACAGCTTTGCATAAATTTTCTGTAGTACATTTTCTCGTATACTTTACGTAATTTTTTCCGGCCTTTCTTAGCCAATAGATCGCCTAAAGCCGAAGTACCGTATTATCTAATGTTCATCGAATGTATACAAATACCAAAGTCAAAGTCTATTCCAAAAGTTATTTGAATCTATAAATGTTGTCGTTGATCTATCGTATTTCAACAGAGTTAAAATTGTTTTATTAAATTAAAAACATATTTTTTGAAATTTTGACAGTGACAATTGTTTTGCTCGTAATGCAATTAAAGCAGGTATGTAAAATACTTCTTTAAATATTTTTATTGAACTATCCACGCTCATCCATTTAAAGTTTCATTACACTAGGCTCCGGAATTTCGAAAACTAGGTAGGTACTAGCAATTTTTCAGAATAAAACTTTATAAATATTATCTAATAAATCGAATTTAACTTAAAATTTATTTACTTTACTTAAAAAATAAATACTATAGTTAACTAAAGTACACAAAGCAAACTGTGATCAATCATTTTTACGGGCTTTTCCTTAAAGCTGTAAGCCGCAACCGAGTGTGTATAACAGCCTATACGGAACCGCTCCAAAGGGAAATTCACTAAACTTCACGTTGTAATATCCACTACATTTGGTAATGTATTGCCGACGCTGGCGTAGGAATATCGTGAACTGCGGCGGCCGGCTTCCCGTGAAATATGAGAGCAGTCGATGAGATACGCTTGAAAATTTCTCTCTGTTTCTGAATCGTATCTAGTTTTGTACAAGCTTTAATAATAGATATTATTTTATTTGAAACTGAGTTTTGCGTTATGCTGTAGAACTTTTGTTCTATATTTCGAGTTAAAATGTAAAATTAGAAGACATTTTTAAACGACTTTCAAAAATGCGAGATTCTTAATTACTCTGTGTGTTTTTAATGTAGCCCAAATTTTCTAAAGACGGCATCTGTGCAACTAATTATGTTTCAAATTCCTTTTTATAGCATTTTCGAAGCATAAAATCCAAAATAAACTCTTGAAGTCTGTAATAGATCATTTCTTACCTTTGAGTTTGACGTCGGTTTTAATTTCTTCTTTAATATTAAGTAAGAGAAGTCCTGCTATCTGACATTACTCTCTTAAGGACTAAAATAGTGGACAATTATTGCTAATTTGGGCTGGCTCACTAGGTATACCTATCGATCGGAGAAAAACTCCTATGTTTTATTATATCATTATTAAGTTTTAACAATTTTCGTTCCGGAAAGATGTGCTAGTTGACGTCTGAGTTACTTGCAAGTTAAATAGCAGGTCATTCAAATCAAAAAGTGCTGGAGAGCTCGGATGCGAGCTGCTTTATCAAATCGCACATGACAGTTACTTGTCCGATGCGGGATTGCGGCGATTTTAAAGCCGACGTCTAACATGTTACCAGATTATTTTTGGGCTTTACTGTGTTTCACTAAAAATTTGTTTTTCTGAGAACACATCATTTCTCGAGAGGGTAATTTTAAAAATTTGACTTATGAAGAACAAGGTGTGGGAGAACGTAGAAAATTACTTATTTACGTTTATGTGACACATGAGACAGGGAACGTAATATTCATATATAATCTTGTAAGCGCAGGCGCAAAACGGATGAAGCAGACATGTGGCGCTTTTAGCGGCATCCACCCTAGTATCACTTTATTCGTTTTGTTTTAAATTTGCTTTGTATCCCACCGTACAATGTATAGATTTTTAGTTCGCGTCGCTTTCTGTGGTCTCTTTTTATCCTATAAATCTCTTTCAAACATCATGCCTTCAACCCTTTTCATTCCTGTCCCACTGCTGGGCACGGGTCTCTCCCAAAATTATTTTTCGCACCGAAACACAAGATGTGCTAATTTTATACATTCACGGAAGTATCCTTAAAAGCTTAGCGCCTAATTACTTAATCTCTAAGGCTGTTAATCTTCTATTTAGTGACGTTTGCGAGATTACGTTGAACCTGAGCCCCTTCAAATGAAGATCGATGTATAAGTAATTCTAGGACTAAGCATGTTCACTTTATGGTTCAGATTTGAATACATCAGTTGAGTTTAACGTTCATATAAATAATCGTATATACAATTATTTTAAACGTTTTATCTAATTTATTTGAATTAAATTTAGGTACGCTACACTGTCATTACTTACCTCGCGCCTCGCTCTGATAGATTGTGATATATTTTTAAACTATTTTTATAACGAGTCTCATGTTGCTTGTTCTAATATTCAATTAGTTATTATATATAAATTATTAAATATGTATCCAAATTTTTTATTAATCATTTTGTCGAGAATGCATATACGAAGTACAAAAACATGCATTGCCTCCAATTTTAGAGAGAGCGGAAAAGTTAATAATGAGGAGGTGTACCTATACATGAGTTTTTTCAAAAATAGGGAAGCTCTTGTTAGTATCTATACAATATGAAGTTACGTAGTAAACTAAAAATACTAAGTTACTTCTTAAAAAATCAAAAATAGATCCCTCTGTTATAAAGTAGATTAGTAACAGGCAAAGTCCTTTTGCCAACAACAAACAAGATATAAAAATGTAAACGACCAATGAAAAACGAACATCATAATTATGATTCTCAAAGATCAACAGCAGCTCTTAGGAGAAGGAGATTGCTTCCGATTATGTGCCCGATCTCAGAAAAGCCAAGCTGCAGGGTGAATGCGTACGTTGTTTGCTCAAGCCGACGCACTCTTTGCCGAGTTAAGCGGGACTTCCCATTGAAGACCTCTGGCGAGCTGCTGCAAGCTTTCCTTGGCTTGTTGACTCTGGAAAGTTCTGCTTGTTCTTTGAATGAAGTGCGCTTGAATAACTAAGTTGCTGTTTGATTGATGTTGTAGACATAATACGACGAAGAGATAAAACGTTTTATATTTCTTTTACTTCGCTTCAGCAAATATCATAATTTGACATGAATCTTAAGCCGGAGATGAAACGCAAAGTATGGCGATACCATTATGCTAAAAATTTACTGATTTATTCTTGAGAAGGCCACTGAAAGAACATAGATGGAATATTTTGCAAGGGATCCACTAAATTCCTGTATATCGTTCTTAGGATTCTTATGAGGGTATGGTAAGCTTTTTTCGATGAAATAATGTGTCACTTTAGTATAATAATAGATATGCGATATGTAACTACTTTGATCGGTATCATTACGATTATCTCTTTATTTTTATTTTATCTATATCAATATATTAACTTGCAACTGGTAGCAATTTGAAGTTAAAAGTTTTATTTTCTGACGACTGAGAGTGACAAACTGATAGCGTGTTTGGTAATGAGATGGTCGCTTAAAGCTTAAAGGGTGAAACACTTTGCAATGTGTTATGACACATGCTAAGCAGTCACCAAAATATTTGCAAATGTAACGGATCAGAACGCAAAGAATCGGCCATGAGCATTCAGAAACGAATGCGTATTTTAAATTAAAACAGAAATAGCATGGTATTTTCTGCACTCTGCAAAATTGAAGAGTCCGCTCAGTGTAAACTCCGGTTTAGAGAGAACGTACGATCTCAAATTGTTTACGCTTTCCTGCTCTTAAAGAATCGACGAGAAAGATTTTAAAGGCGGCCGTAGTGGTATTTCCGATTTGTTTGCCACGTAACATCGCAGTCCATTTTCTTTTATAATTCTTTTTATGTAAAGTTTTTCAATATTAGGTAGTATAGGTTATAACGGAGAGTTATAAAGAAAGCTCGACTTTATTCTAGCTAACAAAACAAAAGGAAAATGAAATTAGGTAGTAGAAAAACAAAAGTGACAGATTTATTTATTTATTTAGATCGCTAACATTCTGTACATCGTGAAAATAAAACGAAAAAAAAAAAATCATAATTTTAAAGGTAATTATAGTTGAAAAAAATATATGTATAAATAAAATGCCAAAATTAAACAAATGTCAAAAAAGATAATGTTTACATTTTTCTTCGAACACAGGCACAGCAACTTTTATATCGGTTAAAGAGTTGAGAATCACGTTGACACGTTCATTTGATTTGGAAAGAAAGAGGGAAAAAGAAGAAACGGAAAATTTCGGGTCGCCATTTAGAAAGACAAAGAAAACGTGAATATATTTCAATTCTGCTAAAATTCTAAGTCAAGTCAGTCTGTCAATCAGTACAAAATTATTTTCCACCATCCAAAAAATCTTAAACACATAAACAGCTTAAGAAAATATTTCCACTTTATGGTCATATACCTAAATTGACTTGGAAATATTCATGACAAGTCAAGAAAAGAATGACCGAGCCATCGATCACTGCAAAGTTACAAGAGTGTTAGCATGATAAATGCCTGGGGGAGCCATTTTCCTCGATATTTTCCGTCACGTCAGCTTTTCGCGAACCAGATTTTACTGGATACCGTGGTACAGATGATTTATTTAAGAAAATGTATTTATTAAGACTTTGATTTATTACTTATCATAGTGTGCATCGGTTTTTTCACCTTTTAAAGTAGAAACACAATATCGTACCTGCTGGACTTCGGTATGTGTACACCGCCATTTTTGCCTATAAAACTGCAGTTCACTGTACAACTCATTATACTACCTTTAAACTATGTCTGGACACAAACCATTCATCCCCAACTCATTATTTGAAGAAACAACTTGAATACATGAGGATGCCCCAGAACAGGTTAAATTTTTCTCCCGAATAAGCTTTACAGAAAATCCGCCGATGTAAAACAAACTAAAAACTATGACTCTTGAACTCTTTAAGTAAAATACAAAGTAGATAATTAAATCACTACCTTCGTTATGGAAAGACTTTTTCAAAGTTTTTACAAAGTTATTAAACGTAATTAAAATAATACCTAAAACCTATTAGGTAATTAACCTGTTTCTCATCATCGCGGCTTAAGAAATTTATTCCCAAAAAGCCATTACGTCATGTCACTTACGAGTACTTGAGAATATAATTTATACATTTTACAAAAATTTTATAACAATTCGCTGTCGCACTAAATTGCGAAAAAAAAGAACTTATGAAGTTATGTATTCATATTATGAATACATGAAGATAAACTATGAATTTGAATTTTGACTTTCCTTAAGTGTATGCATAAGGCATTAAGCCTTATAATAAATGAAATGAAATGAATTATTGAGTATTTTGCATCCACAAACTATCGTAAAAACAATAAGCACAATAAACACTGAACGTACAATTTTGACCGGATTGTTATTATGATGAGATTAAATAGCGAATACGAATAATATTTAATAAACCATAATAGGTTTAGGTACTTCCATTAAACTTACCTTTGTTTTACTTATCATAAATGTCATTAGCCTGTTGTCACGCAGTCTACGTACCTACGGATATTATATTGTACCAATATAATTAACACGTAGGTAACTAATTTCTCCGATAAAATCGCTTGTGAACACGAAATAAATACAACTATCTTCCGATGAGTCGGTTTATTTTACTTTTCCAGGTCGTTAGTCCGTCGTATTGTAATCTTTAATTGTGTTATTATTATGTTATGCCCTTTTTATGTCCCACTGCTGGGCACGGGTCTTACCCCACATCCGGGGAAGGCCTGGAGCATACTCTACCACGCTGCTCCAATGCGGATTGGTGGAGAATAATATTATGTTTAAATGTTATTGTTCAAAAAAATTCAAAAAAGACCTTCTAAGTTATTAAGGAAATGCACAGTTGTTGAGGAATTATTATTTTTACAATTACCTAATCGTATTCCCACTTTAAAATGTTGTTCCGCAAACCTTAGCACTGCAACGGAATTTTGAAACGGCTAAAAGTTTAAATAAAATGATTCAGTTTATGTGACAACAAATAGAAATGATAACTTATAACTTAAAAGTAAGCCGTGTCTTTTTTGAAAAAGGCAAATACTGCAGAGCCTCAAAGACAAATCACTGGGGTTTGTAACAAATTTTATTTATTACTTAAGTCTGAAACTTGTTCTATTTTAAAATCAACCCCGAAGTACAAAGCTTTAATGAAAATCTCATCTCGAGGGAAAAGACCTCGAGGGAGAAGCCCAATACGCTGGACAGACCAAATCCGCACCACATTAGACTGCAAGTTCTACGAGGCCATACACAGAGC
>DWAV01000328.1:0-21543 GCA_018231305.1 Noctuana lactifera
ATTTGGATAAACTCACTCACGCATTTTATGCGGCCATGGATGATATACAAGCTGGCATGGGTATGAAGATAGTATTTGATGATTCTATGATTAATAGTAAAAAAGAAAACGCTTCACACTCACAGCCCCACATCGTGGGTGCCATGGACAGTATGGACACATACAAAGACAAATACACAAACACCCAGACCGAGAACAGAAATCTAAATTCATCATTTAAATTTATTATATGTGTTCAATTTATTTTAATAGAAGCTTTTGTCATAATACGAGTATGAATTATTTATTTATTTATCAGGTATATTAATTTATTTAGATAATAATTATGTACTTATGTTAAGTTATGTTACGTGCCTTAGGTACATAATTATGTACCTATCTACATTGCATTATTAATAGACATTGCTTTCTTAAGTTGCACTTCAAGTTGCCTACCATACTATGAATTATTATCGATTGCTAAAAGGTTGTTAAGAAGTGATCGTTATTTTAGCGATACGACCACCTTTTACTACGATCCAATTTATTTTCTATCTGTTTTTCTTTACAATTTGGTTTTCTTGATGTGCACAATACCTAATGAACATTATTGAACTGGGTATATTATTTTGTTAAACGTTTGTCTTGGTTTAACAGAAGCTGTGCCTGCGGCGCCGCCGCCACCGCCTCCATTGCCAGCTTCGGAGCCAGCAACGACGGTCGTTGCACCACCACCAGCGCCGGCTACAGGTATCTTTTTCTTCTTCTCAACTCATTATATTCCCGTAATTTCCTAGCTTTCTCTTCAATACGCATTTAGTAAAATACCTTCTTTAAAAATACCCTTCTAATAGAGGTACTAAATACTGCACTTAAGCGTAACATGTAATTTAATGCTCTATTTATTTATTTTATTTAATGTAGGTACATCTCACCTTATGCCTATAAGGGCATTATCTACCAATCCACTCTGGATGTTAGGAATGAAAGTGTGAAAGGAGCACGCATTTATAATGTGGGTATAATAGATAGATTGGATGTTATTAATCTAGCAATAAAAGTAAATAATTAAAATACTTATTTAAGAAATTTTATAATAATCTCCATTTAATTGCCAAAGAGCGCAGGGCATCAGTTTATCCGAGACAGTCGTTCACGGCGGCGACTGCTGAGCTCGTGTCGAGGCTCAACGAACTGGAGAAGAAGATTAAAGAATGCTGCGAGGACATTGGCAAAAATAATGGTCTGGTTAAAGATCAGGTAAGAAATTCTTATACAAAGGACGTAGGTGTCTACTGTAGAAACAAACATTTATCAACAATAAATGTTCATTCCAGTTAAACTCCTTCCAAGACCAACTGGAGTACTTGATGAAGCAGGTCGCTTCTTTGACCTCAGATTTAGCAGCTGGCAAATTGTCACCGGATTTGCTCAAAGACTTGCAAGGTAAAAACATGTACTTAAAGAAAATTACTTTAAAACATGCAGGTTATGTTAATTATGTTATAGCAATTTTTACAGCCACACAATAATAACATGTCTACCTATTATGCCAAATGTAAAGTGCTCAAAAATGTACTGAAAGATTTCTCTTCACGTATTAACATTATCTACACCATTTTACAGGGCTTTTACAACTCTTCCAAACGGTGCAGGACATGCAAGAACAGCTTAAACAGGTCCACGAGACAGCATTACAGTTAGCTGCAGAAAAAGAAGATCGACAGTACCATATGAACGTACGCACTAACGTTTTCCAATATTATAATTAAATAAGTATTTTTATAATTCAGGTAGGTACCTCCCATTAATATAGCTGAAAATCTATCTAAAAGAATGTAGGGCAGAGGTAAAAATCGTTTCCACATCACCGTTTCCAGGCGCTTTTGGAACAAATCGAGCTGCTGAAGACGATCAAGCTGGACCGCGAGGACATGTTGGAGGCGATGGCCGAAAAAGCGGACTTGAGGATGCTGGCGCGCAAGGTTTCCCACGACCAGTTCGAGCTCGCGTGCGACGATCTCTCAAGAGGATTGGATCATGCGCTCGGGAAGCTTAATATGCAGGTTGGTTAACTTGAAACATTAGGTAGATGTATATGCGGAACTTTGAATGATAGTGGACAAGGTGATCTACGATAAATTTGAGCTCGTGTGTGAAAATCTATCTAGAGAAATCAAGTGTATAAAAATCGATCATGCGTTTGGCAATCTTTATACATCTTGGAACAATAAATTTATGGTAATATGGCATATAATTTATGTAATATTTATTTATAGTAATAAGTTTTGATGGACATCCCTTGATGTCCATCAAAAGAGATTGCACGTAGCGCAATAGAGATATTGGTGTATTCTCATTAATACGAGCATCCTTATTAAGTAGTTACGCTCCGCATAATGCAAACATTTTTTTTAAATCTTTAAAATATTTTATAAAAGGCATTTATTGAATAACTTCAACTACTTGAAACTTTCAAAGTTTAGCATTGTTGTAATACATAATCTCGTTGTAACCTACTTGTTCCTACCTAATCAAACTGTTTTTTATCTAATAAATAAACCCAGAATCGAATACCACCTATAAGAAGTGTCCAATTAATTTAAAACTTATTCACTGAGGTCAGCACCTCATTTTCTATCGCCTGCCTATTTATTCTATGACATCATCTTGTCCGTTAATAACATATCCTTTTTGTTAGACAAACATTTACGTACGACTCCGTCCAAATGCGACATCCACTTAGATTATTCAAATAGTTGTAAGTAAATGGCGGTACATTATTTGAGATTAAATATTTGGGATGCATTGGGCATAAATAAATTTCATACCTGATAACTTATAATTTATACCTGCCTATATCTTAAGCTTAAGTATTGGTCATTTTGAACATAATATGTTTTGTCTGACAGGAGGCCCTCTGGCAACAAGCCTTGGACGACATTCAACGAGAAATCGAGACGAAGTTAGACAAGATGGAGCTTTCGCCGGTGAAGGACTTCTTCAACAACAAACTGAGACAGCTGCAGGAAAATCTGAAACAGATGGCGGCACTGCGTCGGGAAGTTGAGGCGGCCGGTACTAAGAAACGATTGTTGAGGTGGGTATTTGAAGAAATTATTAAGAAGCACATAGGAAATTTGAAAAATTAAAGTTGCGTGGATCGAAGCTAGACCCCAAATTATTAATTTGATATGTAGAGCAATGATATTTTCTTTATACGAATGTAGCTTTAAAACAGTTAATACTAGGATTGAAACTACAGACAGAAGCGGAAGGGAGTAATTTTACCACTAACCTTTATAACTCACGGAAGAAAGACAAGTAGAGGAAAGTGCCTTACCTCTTTTTGACGTGTGGCTCGTTTAAGGCCATATCATGCATATATGTGCATGTTTTTCGATTGCTTTCAGGGATGTGAATTGCATTTCGTGCGACGCGAATGCCATGATGCCAATGGAAGCGGCATCTACTGTTCCAGTCAGTAGACCGCTACCTGCCAATATGTCTTTGAAGCCTTACCTCAGCTACGAACTAGGTACGATACCACAATACACCTTTAAAGTATTTATTTATTTTGTAAGATTTCTATTAAAAATCGTATCCTATAAGTAGATTCTAAAGGCTGGCCCTTCTAAAGGATATGCTTGCGAAAGACTGAGAATTTATTTCGGTGTTTGATTGAAACGTAGGTATGCAATCTAATGAAGCGGTCGGCAACCTTTTGGCAAACACGGGCCACATAGAAGTTAATAAAGTAAAAACGGACTGCATAGTGATACGATGGATGGAAAGGCAGGCTGCACTAATGCACCCCCACATCGTTGATATTAGATATAAATACGAAAACATGTTATGGGCTATGTGTAGAGATAGGGCTTCATGGGGCCCGCGAACCGCGTGTTGCCGACCCCTGCTCTATTGTATCATTTGCCACAGACTACACATACTTGAGTTACTTGTCACCTAAGTAAGAACAATGCATTGAATTCCCCGTAGTAACGAGCCGATTTACATTGATGCATGCAAATGCTAATGATAGAGAGCAGTTAGAAACTTTATTTGATGATTTATTGTTATGTTTCATCGAAGCATTGTAATTACCCGCGCAGAATTGGCACAAAAGCGTGGGAATTTCCTTCACTTTTATCGCAAACTGCCATCTAAGGCTTATCTTTTGTCTTTTTTCTTTTTCTGAATGCAGGAATACATACTTTATAACCATTTAGTAACTTTCTTGTTTTTTCTATCGTTAATGAGTAGCAAACCTGCATGCGTGCCAATTACCACCTGATGTTAAGCGGTCACTGCAATCTATTATCGTCCACGGCCGACCTCAAATAGGAGAGAAGTCTTGAGGTCATAAATGAATGCGTTGCTACTCATGAGGGTACTAAGATGCTCACCTCAAGTAAAATGTTATCCGCTCCACCTCAACCGACACACAAGTACTCGCCGCAAGACTGCTTCACGGTGGGTTATGAGGGCAGCGTAGTAACTCCCTAGCGAACTGTACCTACTGGTTCTACTAGCTACAAAAGAAATATTTTTAAATTCTTTGTTAATAATGAACATTGTAAAAAATAAATAATTACAGATGCAATACGCAAATCGCAAGCGACCAACATGCCACAGCGTAACATGCACGACTGGGAAACCATAGACAAGCAGATGTCTCAAAAACAACCGCAAAAGTCAAAGTAAACATTTTTTTTAATCATATCAACATACAACTAATATGTTTACAGACACATGACACATATTGGCCAATGAGATACAAGAGTTCTCTAAATGTTTGGTTACCCGATAACTGGCTGGTTTTATGAAGTAGGTACATAATACGCCTGTAGCGGGCCTATGTTAATGCCATACTGTTTACGTGTTACGTCAGACAGCGGTCACGTGACATCAAAATGGACCAATGAGATAATATACCTACACGAGTTATCGAAATGGTTTTGGTTGCCCGATAACTGTCTGGTTTTACGTTCATAACACGGCTGCAGGTCAGAAACAGATAATAAGCATCTGTGCAACCGTTACTGTGGCGGATCGCATACGGTAACAACTGCAGCACAACGCGTCGCCAGGCTGGGCCACTTCGTGAAACAGTGGGGGCCGGAGGTGTTGCCGCTATCCAGTGGACTGGCGACTGGGGACGATGGCAGAGTAAGTCTTAACAGTTTTCTTCTATCCATATTTAAATAGTTAAGAGTAATTAAATTAAATAATACCTAATCGCATTTTAATAATTTTATGAATTGAAGTAAGTATTGCCTGTAAAGTTACTAAAGTTAGTATACTGTTGAATAGTCATTCTAGTTGACAGGTCAGTTTTGCAATATGGACGAGATGCGTGACGAACTTCGCGAGTATTCTATGAAAGTTAATAGAATAGTTAATATTTCTTAATAATGTCTATATATTGCAGATGTATAAAGTGAGTCCTGCGGAGGGAGCGAATGTAGGCCCTGGTAAGATAAACATTGAATTACCTAATTTCTTAATAGACGTCAAAAAGAGTAGGTATTTTGTCTAGTTGATGTTCTTATTACCCTACGCATTATATTTTCTTTTCAATTTAGTATTTTAACGTGTAAACCCTTACTATTTTATATTATGATTATTATAAGTAAGGTAGTTCTTTTAATCAGGGCATAATATTAGATAAAGTTTAAACACCATATTTTTTTTACTGGATTGTAATAAGTAGGAATTTTCCTTGTTGCGGCTTATCAACACTTTTTGGGTGTCATTAGAAATTTGTTCGTTAGCATCATTGGTATGATACCTGAACCTAATGTCAGAGGGATGTCCTGAACACAGTTGAGAAGAACCCAACTCATATATTGACACCTTATTACGGCTCAATTTACCCCTTTCGTTCTGTAGGTGGCGCTGTAGAAGCAATTTGTACCCCAAAACCGAAGAAAGGCGAGCCCAAATTACCAGCTTCACATAAGCCTATAGTCACAACCACGGTAAGATTAACGGTTATAAGACTTATAAGCAAATCAAACAAACATCCTAATTTTAAAAGAAATAAAAATAAATGTAATTACAATACACTACTACCTACCAGTAAACTAACTTTTTTTAAATTTCCAGCCTGAATGTCGGTGCTTGGAGGAAGGTTAGTAAAAATTAAATAAGTCAATTGAAATATTTTAACGGAATATAACAATAACACAATTTTATTTCAGATGGCAAAACCAAGGGCTAGAAAACGTAATTGTTATAATTTGATAAAATGTTTTATTTTTGTTCATATTTTTTTATATAAATAACACATACAATGCATCTATTGTAAATCGATAAAAATAAAAAAAACAAATTACTATTTATATCACGTTGATTTTATTGGTAAAATTACCATTCCGATTCTAACTCACAAAATGTGTCACGACACTTCTAACTACTACATCGTCTTTTCCCGAAGTTACACACAGTAATCATTATTATTTTATCATTATACTTCACTACAAACTTACCTAATATATCCGAATATTTACACAATGACTGAAATATATATTTACACAGTACAAAAATAAAATTGTGAAAAATTCCAGCACACAAAAGAAGAATTAAATGCATCGAAGTGCAAAAATAAGAGATTAGATCTAATTTAGTTACATAGAACATTGTTAGACAAGAACCAGCTGAATCAAAGCTACTGTATGAACTACAACATATTAACTTTTTACTAAGTTTTATTTGCTATAAGTGACATTGATACGAAGTTTTTTTGTAATTCCTTAATATTAAAGAGTCCAATTTTTACGTTGCAAACACCTTAATGTGTTAAGAATGATATTTTAATTGTGTATTGGGAAACAGAAGTAATATTTTCAAAATACATCTTACATCTAAGACAGATAGGTTTAACCCATCCAATAAAACTTTGAAAAAAAAATCATTTTTAGCACATAATATCTTAATTCTATCTTTGTAGCCGGGTCTTTTAGGAAATAAGACAGAAAGCAGTTTATTACAAAACCTTCGCCGGACATCAAAATATATAGTGTTTACAAAATATACAATAGAACAGATTACATTTATACTAAAATTTGACACTAATGGTAAAAGCTTTCATTTATGCAATATATCTTGCCGATTATTTACGTAATCACTTCCAAATACTTGCCGTAAATCTAAATATATCATGACTAAAAATTTTTTACACAATAAAAAAAGTTATGCCATTGATACATACAAAACCAAGAATACAATTTGCACTCATTTTAATCAGAACGTGCTAGAACATTGGTAAAGTCACGCGGACTGTCAAAAGTGTAAAACGTTACATACCGTTTATTAAATGCACTTAAAAATGTGCTTTATGTCCGTTGCTATTAAGGTTCGAATTTTTGTTTTATAAATGCTGAAGACACTTTTAAACCTAACATCTGTAAGGGCCTGTGAATCTAGGTTTTTTTAGTATATTGCTTATACTTATTGGCTTTTACATAATATATAGCAGTTTGGTTTAACTAACTTATTCCATAAGAAATTAAAGAGAATTAAAGAGTAAGGGTAATCAACAGGTCCTGTCCTGCACCTGGTTCATTAATTAAATAGTTGAAAATACAAAAGATGTTAAACATTATGTATGTACAAATTAATTCTTCTCATCCACACAAGACTGAAACTTTAAATTAACGAATTTATCTTCAAAATCTAAAACAACTCACTCCGACTCACATACACATACAAGTCCCTATTAATATTTACAACTTAATAGAAAACTCATCTTGCATCAACATAAATCTATCCCTTGCACAGAAGGGCATTTACTCATATACTACTACGATAAACATAATATATTATTAGTAACAGAGATAAAGCATACACAGTACAGAAAAGTACAAGCGAACCACTAATGCTTGAAATTCACAAACCTAACTATAAGGGCAATCTTGGACAAGGCGACTTAACTAAATATAATTAGGCTTGCCCAACGTTTGTCTATAAACTGACCCTCAAAGTACATTAAAATACAAACAGTAGGTACAATTCTTTATTTAAACTAAAATTACTCACGACAGTATTTCACAGGTGAAGGGACCTTACAACATTTGTCGTGTATCATCTAATCTTCACACTTTGTGAGTAATTTTGGTTCTATGGTAGTGATGCAGTAAAAGGAAAGAGTTCACAGACACAAGCAAAATATTGAATCTAGTCAACGACAAAAGAAACTGTGGGAACCTCTGTTTGAAGGCATGTTGTATTTTGTTGTGTTATTAACTATTTATTAATTGTTTATTATAGCAAAAATAATGATACAAAGGGGGCCTTGATGCTAAAAGCATTCTCTGCCAGTCTACCTTTGGGTTAAGCAAAAATCGTTTAAATTTATTCATAAATTAATTAAGGGTATTATTATAAACGAAACTTGTACGATTCGTCGGGCAAGCTGACCTTATAAATCCTGTAGGATCTTACTGTAGGTAACATGACTTCCTAACGGTGCCTGTCGCGACCACTGTAAGATTTACCGTCGCGACTGTACCGTCGCTGCTTGCGGTCGTCGACGGCGCCACGTGACCGGTCGCGTCGCTCTCTGTCGCGAGACTTCTCTTTGTCTCGTGAGTTTCTGGAAACGCTGAAAAAAAAAAAACGTTTATAAAAAATATCTATTGAGGTTATTATCATCTTAATTCCGAAAATAATATAATTCACTACATCGAACTATCAAGATACTCATTGCCATTCCAACACAAGACTACGAGTAAGCCATACTTGTGAAAAGCAGCTGATTAAGGGCCCTGATAAATTTCTGTAACATTTTGGAAAATAATGTGAGGTCCATCAACGCGCACTTAGCTTGCGTGGTGAGCTATGGTTCCCTTGAAATGATATATTAATATTATTAATGGTAATAAAATAAAAAAGTTTTACCTAGACTCGCCAGCAGAGCGACTGTCACGCGACTTGCGCCGTGGCGGCGGCGGGTTGGTCGACCGCAACCGCGCCTGCGGCGACCGCGACCGCGACTTGCGCCCCTTCGGCGAATTGTGCACTGACTCCCGCTCGCTGTTCAGGTTGAAGTCATCAAATCTGTATTATGAACGTGACGTGCCAGACGCTTAGTGGCATTCCGATCATAGCGACCGCGACGCTAGGCTTCAAGTCGCAGCGGAGACAGCATTAATGTTAGTAATACAAATTATTAGTTGTTTTTTTGTTGTTAGAAAGTTCCATTTGCAATGCGAGGAAAGTTTCGCATGTACCTTAGCAGACGTGAAGGACTCTCTGATTGTCTTTTTAATACCATGCATCCCAATACGACTTCAATACAACCCTTCTACCGTTTCTTAATGAGTGATAGGTAAATTGTGTAAGATATAGATAACAGAGAGAGCTAATTCTCATTTGTCACTACTTTGTGACAGACAAGACTTTCACAACGTTCTTGAGCTGTCAACAGTTTACATGCTTTTGAAATATTTAAACCGCGCGTCGCCCTTTCACATGACGGTCGCTTTGAGCAGAATAAGACTTTAAAATAACAGAAAATTTGCGTCAAGCTTTTCTAGCTTTTGTAGTATAGTCTGTGGTCATAGCAAGTTATCATTATCCGTCCCAAATATTTATACTTTGGACTTCGCCTTTGACTAAATTACATTGAAATTAGACAAATCATACAAACATACACATTCACTTGCGAGCTTCTAATGTTCATTTTGTTTAATTTGTTAGGAAATAACCTTAATTTATTCTTATACTTACAACTGAATTATGCAAACAATCGCGAAGCAATTTAAAGTTATCAAACTAACTGCACTGTATATAATTTCACTGCTACATTTGCTCATGACACTATCATTAAAGTAGTAATTTACTACGAAATTCATACTTTAATGCATTAAAAAATAAATCCCTAACAAACAAAACAAAATGAAATAGAGCATTCAAAATTCAAATATGTTAACTACTACAAATCAGTTATCAGCAGAATAAGGTTTTAGGAAAGGTTAAAATTATCGTACTTATTCTTGGGCGGCACATCAGAGCTATAACTAGAACTGGAGCTTGAAGACGAGGTGGACGAGGACGAGGAGCTGCGGGACCTGAAAAAGAAAGCAATACATGTTAAAAAGAGAAGTAAACACTAGACATTAAATTACAAAAAGCGTAATTAAAAGTCAATTGACGATCTTTCATTAAACAACACGACACAGGCCCTAATATGACACCGACAATAATGAAATATTATAATTATTAATATTTATTATACATAAACATAATTATTATTATATAGTTTTAAACCTTTTTATTGAATTGTTCGAACAAAACCTACCTCTTTTTACTACTCTTGGAATCCCCCGAAGGACTTTTTCCATTCTTATCTCCCGAATCACCGCTGGCGACCTTGGTTCCATCACCCTCCTGAGTTTTCTCTGCTCCATCTATAATCATTAAATGACTATTCACATCTGAGCTACTGAAACTTGACAAACTCTAATCCTAGACACCTATCGAAGAAACCCTAAATATAAAGTAAACAACGTCGCAATCCGTCCACTGCTCACCATGTTTGGATGAGGTTCCTTGTTCACCGTCACTTCCCCACAAGTCGTATTTAGAGAGATCAGCTTCATCGCCAGATTCTTCTTCATCCTCCTCCTTTCCCTCCTCACCCTGTTGTGAAGTACCCCCTTTTTCCTGTAACAAACACGTTGCAATAGTAATCTTTGCCACTGATGCAATAAAACAGCCATCACAATTGATCATACAAACCTTTTTCTTTCTTTTACTTTTCTTATCTTCAGCAGATTTTTTACAATTTCTCTCGGGTGCTTTTACCGTCAATTTAAGCCTATTTAACAGGATTGGTTTCGGAAGTGCAAAGCTCTTAAAGTTCCCTATCACAGGCGCATTTTCATTGAGGTGAGACAGGTGATTTTCGTTTTTCTCATCTGGTTTATGAAGATTTAAATTCAATTTTTTCGCAACATTCGGCGGAAGTATGACTGGCCCAGGATCAAATATGTCACTTAAAAAAGGTGTATCGCCAGTATTTCCATCCATCTCTGCTAACTGCCTTTCAATACTTCCGTCACGATTAGTTTCTCGCTCCCATTCTTCATCATTTGTCAAGTTGATGGTTTCGACATTTTGTCCCTGGTTTTCATTATCTTGCACATTCTGTGTTGATGAAGAATTCTGATTAAACTGTTGTAAATTCTGCAGTGCCATAAAGAGAACATTAGTGTTGATTCCCGTTAGTAAATTAGATATATCCACCTGTGGTGCATTCTGAGGAGCTTCTTCTGATTTGTTTAGTTCTATTGAAGAGGTGCTTGTATCTAGCAAACGATTTGTATTATTAAACGGTGGAGAGCCTGTCTGACTTTTATTTCCAGATTGTTCTGCACTGCATTCTTGTAAATTCGACTCTTGCGTAAAATACATATTTTTAGATGGTGAAGGTGTTTGGTCTTTTTGCACATTATCTTGACCATATGACTGCATCGTATTTGCTGGAAATGTTATAGACTCCAGTATTTGTACTCTTTTTGATGGATTTACTGACTCAGGTAAATCATTCTGAATTTCTTCTGACATACTTTTTATTTCATTTGACAAATCAGCTGGTATTGGATCTGGACTTCCTACTATTAACCTATTTGAATTGTCATGAATTAAATTTTGAGTCAAATTCTGTTTTACATTATGCTTTATAAAGGTAATATTATGTGATATTGGTTTGTTTGAAATCATTGACATTTCTTTATTCCTTTGAATATCTTCAAATAAATTTAGAAAGTTTTCACATTTCTCCCTGATGTTTATCTTTTTAGATTTATTGTAAATATTGTCCATTTTGCATTCTGAATCTACTGATGCTCTCGGAATTTCAGAGTTGAATGACTTTAAATTATTATGTGGTTGTACTGATACATTCATAGATGACTCAGGAGTATCGGTGCTGTAAAGAGCATCATCATCCTCATCCCATCGAGTCTCATATCTTTTCTTTGCATTATTAGATTGGTTTATGTCATCATTCTTCTCTGGCCTTTGTTCTTGCAAATTAAATATATCTGTGATGCTGCGATTCTTAGAAGCAGAATTAGATTGTACAATATTAAAAATACTTGAAGCATTTTCTGTTATTTTACCAAATGAAGAAGTTTTAACACCATGCTCAAAAATATTAGCAGTATGATGGAAACTTGCTGGAGAAGATGACAGCAATTTATCAAATACATTGGATGTAGTTTCTTGCGTTATACAAACATTTTGCAATGTTTTATCAAACCCTTGTATTCTGTCTTGTGTGTTGGCAGAAAATATGGTCTTCTGGGTTGTTTTAAAGTTATGTAATGATTTTTCTGAGGGATTTGGCAACATACTATTTTGTAAACATTTATCAAATACGTCACTTGTATTTTCAGATGTCTGCACATATAACGTATCAGTTGTGCGTTTTTGAACGCAAATGGCATCTTGCGCAGGTTTATTGTAAACATTAGTTGTTGTGTTTTTTTCTGGTACCTTTGTATAAAAAGATGTTGTAGTAGCAGCAGGTCTATCCAATACTTCATCTTTGTAATTTATTGTGTTTTGTGTTGTTATTGTGCATGTTTGCGATTGGTTATTGTACATTGAATAGTCTTTAGTTGAACCAAAATTTTCTATGTTACTTGACCCAAACTCCTCCCGATTTTGTATTACTGGCTGATTGCCAGATACATACCCTTGATTTTGTGAGGGATATGTCTCGACATTATAAGTGACAGACGAATTAGTATTTTGAGGTGTTGTGGTTTGTGAATGTGGTTTAGCTTTAATGAATGATGAACTATTGCCTTTAGCCCAGAATCCCTTCTTTTTGACATTATTCTTAAATTCTTGGTAATTCTTCTTAGCTGTAGCTCCCGATTTAGTAGGCACATATTCACTTGAGCATCCATCTACATCCACTATATTATTTTCACGATTTCTTGGCTTCACCGCCATATTGCGCAAATTAGACGTATAAATATTTCCAGTCACAAGGGGCGACTGTGCTGATGAATTAAGTGTACAATATCCTTTCAATGGCTGAACATCATTTGATTGATAAGTGTTAACTTTGGCAGGTACAGGTCTCCTTTTTATTTTGCGTCTTACTTTTTTCCCAGTCCCAAATGATCTCGACAAAAAGTCTTCATCTTCACTGTTGTATGACAGAGAAGAGTCAGAATCGTTTACAGATTGTTTAGGAGTATTTGACATATTTCCTAAAGTACTTCTTGGTTTTTTTGGTTTAGTTTTAACCTCACATTCTGAATGTGGGTAGTCGGAGTCTTCACTATCGCGAGAGCTAGACCTGGTCCTACAATGTGTAGATAAAGAATGGCTCCTCGTATGAGATTCTTGATCATCTGCCACACTTAATGATCCTCCAGCTGGTTTGGATTCACTGTCCATTCTTAAAATCAAAGTCTCATTACTCGAGCTTCGTTGATGCGCTAAAGATTTCTTATCTCTTGGAGCATCTACCTCATAATCATCACTATCAGATATGATTGGTATTTCATCAGGATTTGGAATTTTTTGTACTACTTTGGGTTTTTCTTTAATATCATTGTTTGTTGTTAATTTACTTGATACAGATTGTGTAGTAGTACTCTTTTTAACAGAATCTATGTGATCATCAGCAATGCAACCTTTTGTAAGAAGGCGTTGACGCCACATAAACAAGGTTTTATAATCTGGAGCTTGCTTATCAAAAATGGCTTCGAATTTCTCAGAGCTAATTTTGCAGTTATTGTAGACAATAACAAACGCAGCTGCTTTCACTTTCTCTTCAATTGTGTAAGAGATTGGTAAATCTTCACACAGTGTCTGTGCAGAGCCTTTATACAGAAAATCATTGTTAGTGGATGAGACCCGGTTCTCCATAACTGGATTACTATAGGTCTTTGCAATAGGTGGAATGTTATCATGTTTGCTCTTCTTTGAACTAGTCTCATATCCTGACGATGCTGTGTGTTCTTTGTCACCTGTACTAGACAATCGTTTGCGGGGTTGATGATTTGTTTCGTAAAATGGCAACTTATTATCTTCAACAAGATTGTTACTTTGACTTTGTTCTTGATATTTCATAAATACTGTTTTGTTAACTGGTATGTCACAGACTGAAACATCACTAAGGCTGCCCTGGATTGTATCAGAATCTTTTGTTATGACTTGAGGCATATATGATGGGGAAGGTGGCTTTACGTAATCCAATTTAAATTCCATCTGCAGCTTGGTTGGTGGCAACTTTTTGTTAACTGGTCCTTCAGTGATGCCAACCTGAAGGCAGGAAAAATTATCTCCACTTTAGTTATGATGTGCTTCACAATTTTATTTCACTTAGGTATAATATAAGTATATTCTTCTGAGCTTGAAATTCTTTTCCTGTGTATTTTAAATAGTATTGGTGTATACAGAAAGGATTAAAATGACAAGGAGTGTAAAAAAAACAGGATATTGCCAACTGTATAATTAATTTGTTATGGCATTTTAAAAAAAGTCCTATGCTGCAAACTAAATGTATTAAAGATGAAAACGCAAAATGAATATATTATATGGGGCAGACTAAACTCACTTATTATACTTTCCATCATGAGAAGACACAAATTATTTTTAAACAAACATTCAGGGATAAGCAAAGTCTGGAACAAGATACTATTTCTATACCAATATTATAGAGAGAAAAGATTTGATCAATAATGACCATTACATTATATCTGTACTAATAATATAATACTGAAAAGTTTGTTAAAATTCTTTTAGTGTAAGATAGTCCATTTATCGAAGAAGGCTATAGGCTATCAAGCATTACAGTGCAATTCTTAACGCGGGTGAAACCAGGGGGCACATCTAGTTATAATATATAGTTTATATGGCAGAGCAACATTTGCCAGGTCAGCTAGTTTGCAATAATTACAATTTGTATTTAGTTTACAATTAATGTATTATTAATTTTGTAAATCGTCTTGAATAGTATTGTTTTCACTAATTTTTTCCACTAACAACACAAAGCGTAAGTAATCTTATGATTATATCAAGATGCAAATTATATAATCATCTATAAACAAACAATATTATATACCATGACTGGATGACAAAGACTGATTGAAAACTAAAATTACCCAACAGTTTATTACCCACATAAAGCCAAACATATTAGTTATTTAAAATTAATTGTTGGTTGCTAGTTCAGCAAGATGTTTGTTTACAAAATTTAGAGCTTCTCCTGACGGACAGTATACATCACTGACTATAAAAAATAGGTGATTTTGATTGGACATGAAAATACTGCATACCTTGTTTTCACTGTCCTCATCTCTGCGTTTGCGCTTCTTTCTGCCAAACTCATCATATTCGTCTTCTGATGAGGGCTCTCGACGCCTGTACTCCACCACACCACGCTCATTGTATCCACCACCATAGCCCGTTCGAGCTTCTACCTAAAATAAATTATTTTCATGATCTTATTAATATCTTTAAAACATACCAAAACGAACATTTTCGCAAAAATCAATCAACATTTAAACAGACAATATAACAGATTTAACTCAAGGTTGTAGCCATTGTACATAAAATGGTGTCTATTGAGCGTGATTATTGATTTTTCTATCGAAATTTATATAAACAAGAAGTGTATTTGTGTTAGAACAGAGGCTTACTTCACCAAACTTCGGCGCGTTACAGACATTGCAAGTCTGCCGGCGGGCCCAGTTCACGTTCGCACATTTATTACATTGCCAATCATCTGCATTGAACAGGCCTCGCGATTTCTCCGCCGCCGACTTCCCTATCTCCGTGCCAAGTTTCTTTTGTAACGCTTTTACACCGTCCGGTCTTTCCTTGTTACAGCGATAACATGATAGTCGGCGCGCAAAATTTATGTTACCGCAGTTTGGATCACTGCAAATCCAATCGCCTTCATTCATTTTGTCGGAACTTTAATTTAATTGTATTTTCAATCTCTATGCACGACACACAATAAACACATCACAGAACTGCCGCATGTCGGAACTAAATTCAATGGATGTAAACAAAAGACCTAATTGACGGCAATCGCCACTTTCAAGAAAACCCAGCTCGCTTTTGCAAGAAAAGTAATCAAGATCAAGCTTCATTTCATGCCAGCCATGACATGATGCAAAGTACAATAAAATTCTTTCCTCTTGTTCATTCATAGACAATGGAACTTCCGCTTGGTACATAAACCGCGAAGATTTGAAAATATTTTCGTATAATATTAATTTAGACCTGTATCTGTGTATTCCGATTTATCACAGGACATATTATACCTACTCAACTTATTAAATAAATGTCAACTTCTTTGCTTCGGTATAGCTTAATAGACGTGTAAATGAAAAACATTTCTTTATATTTTGTGATAGAAAAATAGAAATAATTTTTACTGCGCAGAGTGCGCAGCACATTTCCAATACAGCGTATTTACACTTCCTGTCGAATGTAATTTCATAGTCTAAGCCTAGACCTCACTCAGTTGCTATATACACTATTTTTATTTTTTATCAAGTATTCTTTCCTACATATAAAGCCAAGAAAGTATTTTATTCCATTAGCCACGTGTAGCGTAGGTAACTTACACTCGTGTCTTTGTTTTTCTAGTTATGACATGGTTCAAAGTGTATCGATATAGTAAATAAATAAATGAAAATGAATTTATTGGTCTACTAACTCTACTACCATAATATATGTAGTTTTCGCCATTACTGTCATAGTTATAATCGTTGCCTGGAGTTACCAAGGCAACCAGTGATTTCTTTACTGGACTGCCTTCAATTTCCCAAAATTAAATAGCTAGATTTAGCTTACTGTATAGGTATTATCGAACCGGACCTAGAAGGTTTGGGTAGAGTATTATAGTCATACCATAAGCATATCCTGTATCCGTTATAATATTACTCTATGGATTGAAGAATCTTACATGCTCGCCTAACGACGATATTTTATAATAACCTAAGGGCTAACATAATAAGGGCAAAGACACAAGTGAGGAAGGTACGATTACAATAATTTATTAATTTGATTCAGCTACCTACTACTTCGTTATATTACACATTGTTGAACTGACACTCTATTTTGGCTTTTTTTTGATGTGCTCATTTACGGCTCATTGTGATATTCTAAGTCTCGTAGTACATCATCTAAGTAATCTGTGCTAAATCCTTAGATGTCTCTCTCTGTCTACACTCTACTCTGTCTGTCAGTTTTGTTTTGTTGTCACTTTTGTGAAGTTGCTACGTTAAATAACAATTTCAACGTATTGTTTGGTGTTTTTTGTAAATTTTGATTCAGTGGAAACGTGGAATCTTTGTTTACAAACATCAAAATGTCAGAGAACGTTAACATAGATCTTTCTGGGCAAATAAATGCCACAGTGGAGAAAAAAGGCTTTCAAAAGTATGTGAATGATATGGAACTGTAAGTCTTGATTACTAACAAGAAAATTCACCATGTTCAGGCTTTCTCTGCTTATACGATTGATTATTAACGCATTAATAAAAAATATTACTAAGAAATATTTATTATTTTTGTTTGCTTTTGTAATGTTACTGAGATTAACATCTAAACATGATTTTTTAAAGTTTATTTACCAAGTTCACAACTACGTCAAAAAATAGTCTTTGCCTTTGGATGGCGTTTGCCTTGTCTTAATGGTAATAATTTAATATTCTAGGACAACACGACTAATTTATAACGTTTAAATAATTCTCAAAAAAGGATCATTTTAATTACCAAAGTAAAAATCAGCTCTGTAGATATATAATTGCCTATTATTTAGAGTTAATAGAATTATATAATGGCAATTGTGACATGAAAGGTCTATATAGACTTAATTAAAGTCAAATATGTCAATGGGTTTTAGCAGCCCTTTTTAGCTTGTAGACATAGCCGGTTTTCCCCTGGTTTTTATGATCGCTTTAGCACTTATTAGATTTAAGCGGATAAAGCTGTAAATTAGTATTCTAACAACATTATACTAACAAAATGTTTGGTTCCTTTACTTTTATATGCTTGTACTATTTTCATAATAAATGTCATCAATAACAAATTTACTGTTGTCGCTACACTCTTGCACTCATGCATCCAAAACACACTGATACCTAAATGCTAAACCATAAATTCTAAAATGTTGTTGCCTATGTGACCTATGTATTTTTCAATATGAATTTACTAATAGTGTTTGATTTCAGACTACTGCAGCATCTCCGCAGTGGAGCTGGTCCAGCACTAGTGATGGGAGTGCTGGCCACTCGACGTCCATGGACACAATTTGTCGCTACTGAAAACTTCAAAGTAAATATTATTTTAACATACTTTTATTAATGACTAGTTGTGCCATGCACGCAGAAATTGTATATCTATCTATTACTTATATGTGTGTGTATAGTCAATTATTTTGGTTACTATGAAAAATGCTGTGCTGCAGGTGCCAGCTTCGTTGCCGAGGTTAACTCGGCGTGTCTACCGCAATGTGGAGCATTTCCAGGCCAACTATCTCATGGTGTTCTTGGGTCTTTTTGCATACTGTCTGTAAGTTGTATTTTTGTCCTTACTATTGCCCTGACATATTGTACTTCTTATAAATATAATTTGACATAACATCTTGTTTACCTATGTATATATTTTAGATGTTCATTTTCATCATGTTTCATTCAAGAAATTAAATATGCATAAAGTTTAATTAGGCCTGCACTAGTAACTTATCAACTTCCTATTTTATAAAAAAAATGCTTAGTAAATATTATTTGTTTTCAGGATAACATCACCTCTGCTGCTGATCGCAATGGTTGCAAGCTTTTTTGGATATCGGAAATTGACAGCTGGCCCTAATACTTGGAAGGTAAATTTAAGAATCATAGAAATACACTTCCTTACTACTATATTTATGTATAAAAATATAGAATGTAATATTTACATTATTATATGTATGTAATTAATTTTTAAAATGTTTTATTTATGTAAATGTTTCATTAATATATTATTGTTTCATTAATTTTTTCAGCCTAATGTAAGTTCGTTTATTTATTTCTTTTTATTCTTTAGATTTTCATCATTTTGATTTAAATTTTTAACTAAATGTCTCTGTATTTTACTTTATCCCTTAATTTTCAAATAAATATGAAACAAACCTATTATAAGATGCAAATTCAAAGTTCAATTCAATGTTTAAAAAAAATCTTAGAATCTAATTTTCAAACTGACGCTATCACTTTTAACTCTTGTTATTTCTATTTCTATTCTCAAGTGTTCCCTGACTTGTCCACGTATGTCGTCTATTATACTTCCTCTTCTGTCTCTGTATTACCAATGTGATTGTGGCACATAGATCGGTAGCTGGGAGTTGAGCAAGACCCAGCAATACATGGTAGCGGCGGCCGGGTCCATGGCACTCTGCTGGTTGGCTGGTGCTGGGGCAGTCTTGTTCTGGGTGTTGGGTAAGTATCTTCTTAATAATAATTAATAGTTAAATATAAAGACTTTTCTTATATAGTCTTTGATTAAATGTATATGGTATTATGTGCAGAACTCTATATTAAGCTTTTGAAATGTCAGAGACTCACAATTCACACTTACCCGTGTCCACCAATCCACATTACAGTAGTTTGGTGGAGTATGCAGTATGCTCCATGCTTTATGCTGGTTGTTGAGAAACCATTGCCTAGCAGTGGGGCTTAAAAATGGTTGGAAATATACAAATTAATGAAGGGTACCGAGCCAAAATCAACTTTTTCTATTGTTATGTAGGAGGGTGAGTAGGAGGGCTATGAGTTGCTAGCCTAGAGAGCTGTCGACACCTTATTCCGGGAATATCTCATATAATTCCAGGTGCAACAGTAACAGTGATCGCTTTGCACGCAAGTTTCTTCGACGCAGAAGCTTTGCCGCCCTCAGACGACCCAGAACAGTTTCCTATGATCGAGCAGGTCTGACACGGACACCTGCCTCTGTACTTACCGCGGGGAGCACAACAGTTTGGTGGTAGGGACTTGCATTCAATGTAATGTGTACATTAGATGTCATTTTGCGCTGTCTGTACCTTACACCTTTGGATAAGTAGCAGAGTTACAATAAATATTGGCGCGTCCTTACATACTTAGTAACTGTAAAATGTAATTACTTACATAGATAATTTAAATTATATTAAGATAATTTATTAACGTTTCAAATGTATAGCTATTTTAATTGTTGTTATATAAATTGGATTTACATATTGAAATATAAATGGAATTTATATTACTTACGTGGACAATGCCACTAGATATTAAGTTTCCCTTTTGTTATTCCTAATTGGCTAATGTTAACAGTGAACTGTAAATAAATAAATAAAAAAGGTTGATATTTCCTATTTTATTATTATTCAGAATTTTGATTATATTAGATTTGATAATTGCAAAAACATATTAAATTTGAATCATCCTTGATTCAAATTTAATATGTTTTTGCAATTTAAATTCTGGTTTAGGAGGTAGAGGCTTTTGAAGTTTCGACTTAGTAATCTATGTGTATGAAATGACTGACTGAGAAACTAAATTCTACTGCAGAATTCATTCTGTTTACTTATTTTATACTTAACTTTTATAAAATATGATTTAAAATAAGTTGGGATTTATCATTACGTAGGTAGGTACTTGCCCATATTCCTATACCATGGTTTTCATTCTTCTGTAAAGACTTACAGCAGAGTGTCAGCTATTATAACATTATAATGTATAATTAACTTATTTATTTCATTTTTAAAAGTGTATTATTATACAATCACTATACATTAGCCTACCAATATAACTTGATGTAAGATACTAGTGCAAATTACAAACATTAGTTGTAAATTTCATTAATTCAATAATTTAATTATTTTTTTGCCTCTTGTCAACATACCGTTCATTATGTTTTACTGTATGAATAATTTTAAAACTAATAAACCGTTTTCACCATTATTTTTTTATTTACTGATAATTCCCACGAGACAATTAGGTAGCAAGAAATTGCGTTGACGCATCTTTCACTGTACAAAGTAATGTAACATTTTAACGTGAGTAAGTATAATAAAAGACAAGATAAAATTCATGTTATTTAATGTTACAAGTAACTTACAACAAATAGACATTTAAAAGCAACTTTTTATAAAATTCTTCATAATAATGTATTTAGAAAAATCGATGGACTTAGAATGTATATGCATATCACATACATTCTTCAATAACATACATAATATTTATCTATATCTACTCACCTACGTATGTATACGTAAAGATATAACTCAAGAACAAGGTACCTAATACACATAATTTAAAATTGCTGTCACTTTTATTAATTAATAATCTTATTAATGTTTTATCAGTCATCAGGCTTCCAGGGGCAGGAAGTTTCATGACTATTTGGTTGTAACTTAATAAATAATATTAAAGATACGTAGGTGTATCATAAAATATATTTTTTTATGAGAAATGAAATAAAGATCTCATTCATTCACCTGTCCTTTTCCCATTATTTGGGGTCGGCGCAGTATGTTTTCTTCTTCCATTCATCTCTATCATA